>AYLM01001977.1:0-53726 GCA_001625345.1 Cairneyella variabilis | reverse complement strand
ATCTTTCTCTACGCATTTTTCAACATTCAGCAATCACGTGACTATCTGCTCGATACTGGTAGTACAGAATTATCCGGGTGTTCCGCTTTTGCAACGCGTATGACGTTGCAGCCCACGAGAAATGTTCCATCGGCGACCGTTGTCCGGAAGGCATCGATCAGCTTGGCATTGGCCGTGGTATTCAGAACCACACTGTTGCACAGATCGTGGTATGAGTTGGCTGTTCCAAATCTCTGTTGGCGGAAATAGTCCATAGGGCAATGGCCCCAAGATGCTCCTGAAAATTAGCGACTGACGTGCTGAAATTCAGTGATCAATGCGCTGGAAAAATAGTGATCAATATACTAGCTAAGGCAAGAGGGTAGTAAGATTACGATTGGTAGTTTAGCGAATCCGCTAAAACTTTAGCGTGACGCTAATGGTCGCCGTTTCAAGCGTACCCCACGTTCGGACCACTATACCGTGGGGTTCGCCTTCGGACAGCCGAACAGCACCGTCATCTGGTCGCCCCCCAACTACCCCAACTACCCCAACTACCCTAACTACCTGAGGCAGACACTATGCAACGCAGTGCACTCAGCGGGCGCTTACGTGGTACAAGTAGCATTACAGGCCAGTTAGGTAGGACAGGACGCGGGTCTGTTGGTGATTCAACCAAGGGGTTATAGCAATGCGAATATCAGCATTACCTCAAAACTCCACCTTATCATCGCCTAGGTATCTATCACCTGGATCTTTTGATTCTTCCTTGCCCCCTTGATATCTCACTACCCCACTATCCCGACCACCCATAATGCCCTCGCTATCAAGTGTCTGGACTCACTTCTTCCCACCGAAGCCAACATTCACAGAACGAGATGTCCCAGATCTTCAAGGCAAGGTCTACATCGTCACCGGATCTAGCGGTGGTATTGGCAAGGAGGTGACCCGCTTGCTGTATGCGAAGAACGCGAAGGTTTGTGGGGTGGTTGTCTCCTACCTGTGTATCCCGTTTCCCACACCCTGCTTGGTGGCGCCACACCAAGATGACACGAACCGGTCGGACTGAGCCAAATATCTATAGGTTTACGTGGCAGCTCGGTCGCAGACCAAGGCCCAACAGGCTATCAAAGACATCAAGGAGTCGACCCCCGCCTCCACAGGCTCTCTCATCTTCCTTCCTCTCGACTTGAGTGATCTGTCCAATGTCAAATCTGCCGCAGAAAGCTTTCTCGCGCAGGAGGAGCGGCTGCATACCCTCTTCAACAATGCCGGAGTCATGGTTGCACCTGTTGAGCCTCCACTCAAGACAGCCCAAGGCTATGAGCTGGCCTTGGGCGTGAACTGCGTCGGCACCTTCTTATTCACGAAGCTTCTGACGCCCACCCTCTCCACGACCGCAAAAGCGTCGCTCCCAAACACTGTCCGTATCGTCTGGTTGAGCTCGTATGCTCTCGAGCTTCGTGGACACGCTGGAGTCGGTCTCTCGACCGACAATCTCGACTACCACATACCTATAGTGGCCACAGAACGATATGGGCTGAGCAAGTCCGGTGTCTGGGCGCTAGCGGTTGAGTATGCTCGCCGCTACAAGCAAGATGGCATCGTCAGCGTGCCTCTCAACCCAGGGAACATTAAGTCAGAGCTCCCTCGTGACCAAGGCTTCATGATCAAACTTATCGCCAGCTTGGTCTGTTACCCGGTGTTCCTCGGCGCGATCAGTGAAATGTATGCCGCATTCTCTCCTGACGCCGCGACAGCGGACGTGTCCAAGACTTGGGGTAAGTCACCCGCTGCACATCCCTCCTCCGAACAACATCAAGCCTAATGTGACAAGTTGCACCCTTCGGGAGGATTCTTCCCCTGCGACCGGACCTGCCCAGAGCAACAATGCCAGAGAGTGAGGGTGGCACAGGGGGGACGGCCAAATTCTGGGATTGGAGCGAAGAGCAGATCAAAGCGTATCTGTGAGGTTGCAAATAAGCTTTTGACGTCTCTGGTAGCACAATATAGGTTACCTAGGTAGCACCTCTGCAGGGCTTGTCAGACTACTAGTACCTCAAGCATGGTGATCCTTCGCACTTCCATTCGCCTCCCAATACACAAATATTCTCCAGGGACTTTCCTATATGCAGTAGGAACCAACCGAGCTAGGTATACATATGGTAATTCATAACATGAAAACATAAGAGAAGCCACTATACCTACCTACCTACCTACCTAGGTTCCGAGACAATTCGTAATATTTAGTAATACCTTCCAAGTCGGCATCGGTTTCCTAGTTGGAATGACAGCCTGCAATATGGCACATAAAAAGCCTGTAGTGATCCTTCCGGATGGCCTACCCTGGCTGCCTATCTACGGAGTAGGTACAGTACCTAGGGACAACGCTAACAGTTCGAATCTACCGCACCTTGTATAGCCTCATAAGGGGTTCTATAGGGGCTGACAGCCATTAAACCGTAGGCTCTCAACTTCTATATAGCTCGATATTCAAGCTAATGCACCTTATTTAAAGCTATTTGTCAGGGCACGGGTTCAGAACCCTTGCCCAGACTCCCCGCTATATCATGCGATTCGCCATTCAGGCTACATAGTCTGGGCTTCTCCCCTCCTTCTTCCATCTCTAGCTTTAGATCTTTGTACAATAGGCATTCGATCAATTGAGTTTTTACCTTTTTGCCCGCGCCTTCACAGCTGTTGTGAGTGTAGATCCGGCTGTATGCCCATCGCCGTGACATCCCCTCAGTCAGCGGCGCTCGCCATTGAGTATCGAGTAAGCGCAACCGCTGCCTACACGTCTCCGGCCTGCGCAGAGTCGGTCCGGGCGCTAGCCGCTGTCCCCATCCGTCACGTACTGGATTGTATTACGAGTGTAGAGTCGGCCGCAACGTGCTTTGCTGCATTGGCGCGCACAGGTGGCCGTTACGCATGCCTAGAAAGCTTGAACGAAGACTGGCGGACCCGGCGGGCGATTCGTGTGCGAGAAGTCATGGGCTACGAAGGTCTCGGTCGCCACACGCAATTGGGGCCTGAAGACGCCCCGGAAACGACCTCTACACGCAGGACGAACCCGGCACTTGCGGCACTGTGTGCCCACTGGGCTTCCGAGATGCGACGACTGCTAGATGCGGGGTTGATAAAGCACCACCCAACCGAGAAGTCGACGGGCGATGGGACGTCATCATCAATGGGTTGATAAGGTTGCAGAAGGGAGAGGTTCGAGGCCAAAAGCTGGTCGTCAGGATCGCTGAGGCATAATATATTAAAGCTCCTCGCTGAATGGCCTGTGCCCTACGCCTGCAGCTGCTTTGCTACGAAGGAACCAGTAAGGATCTGCTTATGCGCAGGACTTCAGAGATGCCAAGAAGGAAGTGCTCCCCCCCACCCTGTTTCTCTCCAAGAAAGTGCCTGTCTGCCATCTTTCTAGCGCTCTCATTCACGTAAGATCTTACCGACCTAGTTTGTGCTTCAGGTCGTGTCATGTCGAATCCTCCCACCTCAACCACGAGCTTCCCAACCTCCAAGCGGTCAGCCTGTGATTGATGTCGTGGACAGAAGCTTCGCTGTCCGCCCAGAACCTATGCCTCTCAATCCTGTGGCAGATGCACCAGGTTAGGCGCTTATTGCGTCACTAGCTTGACTCGTCCGCTTGGGCGCAATGTCAAGGGCTGTCTGTCAGGCAGCTCGCGGAGGCTCTCACAGCCGGAGCTCAGATCTACGAGCAATAGACCATTAGCAACATCGATGTTGGTGGCGCGGCGTTCTCTTCCAGCAATACCATCTCAGCCCATCGCTGTATGTGATGAGCGCCTTTCCATACCCATAGATACTGTTCAAGATACCTCAGCTCTGTTGGGTCCCCAGTTGCTAGACGCCTTTTTCTCCGACGACGTACAACTTCCAAGTGGTGGTCATGGTGACGAAGACGAAGATGGAGGCTTCCCCGACTTGGGCGATATACTGAGCCCAGACTATCTGTGCGTCCCCCATATTAGTAGCAAGACAGGATCTGAGTCGGTCATTGTTGATTTGGTTGAGAGATCCCATTGCATCTCGGATCAACCATCTTGCGTTTTACAGTGTGATCAGCGCTTGTCCCGTCTAAATCTTCGTCTTTCGACTCGCCTGGAAGAATGTCCTTTCGGATCAAAGCCTACGATTCGAACCTATCATCGTGCTCGCCAAGTCAAGCAAGTACACCGTCGGAAGGGACAGAGTCATGGAATTCCGAAGCTCTTGGCGACATCCTTCGCGACACGGCCGAGTTCACAAACATCGTTGGTTCCTACAGTCCCAGAAGGAATACTTCAGAAGGAGAGGGAGGTCACTTTATAGGCACACGACTTGAGCGCTTAGATATCAGGCCAACCCTTGGCACTGTCGTCCAATTGGATCTTCTTTCCGCATACCTTCAGATCGTAGCCACATACGGCAATCTCTTGCAATACCTTTGCAGCCACTTCCGCACAGATGATTCACCACCTTCGTCGGCTTCATCAGCTCAAGAACCCCCTGCCTACTGGCTCAATCCGTTCGGTACAGAGCGGCTTCAGCCCTTGTCTGGCATAGAAGTAGCAGGATTTCACGTTCAGCACCGTACACTACAGACCAAGCTCCTCTTAGACACCATATTACACCATCTTACACTGATGGAGCGACTGTTGGGACTACCTAAGCCATGGCGGGCTACCGACAAGCAAGAGTCTTCTGGAATGAGTCTTTTCAATGACAACAAACCCCGTTTGATATTGGATACTGTCGGCTCAAGCAGCTTGGAACAGACTGGGGTGGCAGTAGGAGGCCAAGGGTGTTTGCCAACAGTAGCCTCGCTACGTGATAACATCAAAAGGCTCCAGATGTTTATAGACTGAAACAATCCTCATGAAGCCAAAAGGAGCTCCATTGCAGTTGCCACAATTGCCATCCGTTGTTTGACATGCATGTGTCCCAGTCTGCTTATCTATGCTCCAACTTTGGACATGCATTTAGCGATCGAAGGATCTTCGAACCACTCAGACATCACTATAGGAGATACAGAAACAGGTTAACCTTCAGTCAGTGTGCTGGAGCCTACCGCTTATATAGGAACAGGGCAAGATAGATCCAGTTTGTATAGTGAGTAGTGTCCGGAACACGAGTAATGATAATGAGTCGAAGAAAATGACTTTGGACAGTAGCTTATCACTATCTGCGCGTTGTATCAAATATCGTCTCTTTCGTAGAGGACAGGAGTTTGGTATTTCTGCCATGATATGATACCCAGCTCTAGCATGTGAACTTTCCTGTCAATACACGTCCACTGTCAACAAGCCTTTGGCTTGGTACCAGACAGACTGCGTTCATACGTCCACTACTTTCGGATGATGACCTCCCCATGCAGCTGCGCCAGTACCGCCTCATCTAGGTTCGCCCACTCTGCCCACGCATTGCGCATCTCATCCATTTCCGCCTCTGTGATGCCCGCCTTCACGTTGCTCTCCCGTAACATAGGGCCAAGGGCCACGCCCATCATACCCGCAGCTAGGCACAAGCACGTAGTCTTAGTAACAATTCACAGTCGGAATCTCCCAAAGGGATCACATAGAAACACTTACCCCAGAACTTTCTGTCCTCTGGCTCGGTGTAGGTCCAAGTGCTGAAGCTCGTCATGATCTGGTCCCTTTTCGCACCGGCTCGCAGAGCCCAAGAAAGGAGCTGTCTTCCGGCGTTCTTACATCCACCGCGGGCCGTGATGAGCTTCACCTCAAAGCTATACATGTAGTGTAAGCAGAGCAGCTAGAAAGAAATTCTACAGCATGGCAAGTGACGCACTCGTGATGAAACTTCAGCAGCCCTGGAAGTGGTGGCCACATCACCTCTGTCTCAAGGTCTCCCTCGCGCGCAGCTAGCACGCCGCCTGGCTTCGTGACGCGAAGCATTTCGCGGAGAATTTCCCATTGATTCTTACAATGGTTGAGAACCTAGTCCCGTTAGCTTAGATCATTGAGTCGCTTTTGTAGATATGGCCAACGAACCTGATGGCAGTGAACGATGTCGAATGTTCCATCGTCAAACGGTAGCTTGTATGCATCCGCCGTCTGGAACGAGATGTTCGACACTCCCCGTTGCTCGGCCAGGGCCTTGGCGCGTGGGATGACACCGGGGTTGACGTCCACGGCCATGACATGCCCATCAGGTCCGATGAGCTGTGCGAATTCGGCGGACATGGAGCCCGAACCAGCACCAACGTCCAGTAGAGTCAAGTGAGGATTACTCCCTTTCATTCCCCTCAGGGTTGGGAGGAGGTATGCAGCACAGTTGGACACTGTGCGCGACTCCATGAACTTGAAGACATTCTCGGGTAGGACGCTCCAGTCAATATTCTTGTGCTGGGAAGAGGTAGGCTTGTTGCCTGTCTCTTGGTCTAGCTGGCCAGACTGAGGAGCTTCAGACATCTTTTACTTCGTTAATCGTCAGTGAATGGATTTTAAGCATCCACCCTGTTGCTTGCGGTAAGATGATCAAGCTCATGCTAAGTCCGCGCAGTGAGAGACAAGCTCCTAAGCGCTATTCTTTCTATGTGAACGTGATGAAAGGATAAGCAACCGAACAAAACAACAGGCATTGTTATTGGAGCAGTGTAACCTAACCAACCGCTGGTTAGACCCTCCCGAACGTTGCGTCACTTACCGAAATGGTAGACTCGCAACCTAAGCCCCGCATTTATGCATGCACCTAGATTGAGGCATTGACAGAGATAGCCCTATCCCTTCGTCTGGCAGCCACTGTCCCAGCGCTAGTAAGGATGTGTTCCTTCCACCACCTCTTATTCGTCACTTTCAGCTTATTAATTAAAGACCCGTGTTAGGTAGTTGACTATCCCTAATTCAGTCAATTAAGTAGTTTACTCCTTTACAGGACACGTCCCGCGTCCTATAACCGCCCACCACTCCGGGGGGGTCCGTATCTAGACCTGCTTAGCAAGGATTCCACAGTTCGTAGGGCTAGGGCTTGCCTAATTGGGTACTCTAGGACCTTTTCACACCAAATTTCGTTCCTTGCTTGACTTGAACTTCGTGCATGTAAGCTTGTATAGGCCTGGATATGGACGAAGTGATATAGGCTATATAGGTTAGTTGAAAACAAAAAAACTCAGTGTCGACCGGAGATGAGGATGACTCAAACAGACGGAGGAACCCAAAATCCGACGGTGCAAAATGATCTGATTAGATCCGTTTCCTATTCTCCGGAGCTCGACTCAATCACGGGATGATACTTGAGAGTAAGCACTAGAGCAACTGGTAGGAAAGCTCAGCTGTTAAATCAAACTTTACTTCGTCCAGATACCCCGAGAATAGGGACTCTATATCTACACCACTGAAAGTGGAGATGATGCCAAAATGGATACAAAGAGAGGTTACAACCCATGCCGCCGCTATGAATGCTATTGTTACAAACTCCCGCATATCACAACCCTCTATCCCTTCCTAAGCCTCCGCAGCAACAGGTTTCTTCACCTTCTTAATACTCTTCCACCCCATCCCCCAACTCGTGCACCAACTCGCCGCCGCTGCCGCCGCCGCTAGATAAAAAACATGATTAATAGCCTCATTGTACGCAAGCACAACACCAGTGATATCTGCCGCGGGGACGATAGCGCGGAAACCAGTTGCTCCGGCGAGCACGACGGCTTTGGGGTCAACGCCGGGAGCGAACTTCGGGATTGCGTTCTCGAGACCCGTGGTGAATGCTGTTTCAGCGAATGAAAGCCAGAGGGCGCCGCCGAAGGTTTGTAGGAAGATGAGGAGGGAGAGACCGACAGAGGTTTGTTTCTGCGGGAGGGTATTTTGGATGGCGATGATGGGCTGGGCGTTGTTAGCATTTGCAAATGCCGAAACATGTGAGAGAGGAGCAAGTTACCATCTGGAGACCCAAACCTCGCCCAAACCCAGGAAGCATCTGATATCCGACCCATTTCCCTGTTGAAATAGTGGGTGTGAGCGTGCTGAGGAGACCTGAACCAATGGCAGCCAATGTTGCGGAGGCGATGCTAAATGGGAGATAATAACCAATTTTCCCGACTTTCTCAGTTAGGCGGAGGGCAAAGACGGGAGCAAGGTACTAACCTAAAATACCCGACACAATAGCAAATAGCATCTGGCTCGTGATGCTAGGCAGTAGATAAACACCGCTCAACATGGGCTTCACACCTCTGACGGCCTGGAAGTATATTGACAAGTAGTACGAGGTTATCAGCATACTTCCAAAGAAGAAGAATATCGTCAATCCAGAGGACCAGACAACGCGTTGCTTGATCATGTTCGGCGGGATCATAGCTGTGTCGCCACGCCTATACTCCCATGCCATGAAGACTAAGAGATTGCCTAGAGAACCGCAGAAGAGTCCAATGACCGTTGCGCTGTTCCAAGGGTATGTAGTCCCGCCCCATTCGAGTGCGAGAAGGAATTGGATGGCGGTGGGAGCAAAGAGAGCGAAGCCGATGAGGTCGAGAGACTTGAGCGCATCTTTCAGGTTGGATTTGATATCCTCTTTGACTCTGCGATCAGGGATGTGGATAAGGACAATAATGACAGCGACGATGCCACCAATGGGAAGATTGATGTAGAAGCCTGCAAACAAATCAGCGAGATGGAATGGAAACAGGAAAGCAACAAATACATACACCACCGCCAAGTAGCGTATTCCGTGAAAGCTCCACCAAGGAGAGGGCCGAAGAGAATTCCCATTTGTGCACAGGCCATCAGGAACCCAAGGTATACTGCAGTTTCCATGTTAGCTTGACCGTGAAAAACCAATGACCAGCATACCAGCTCGTTTATGCAAAGGCACGCAGGCTGATAGAATGGTAAGACCGCCGTTCATCAGTCCAGCTCCACCCAATCCAGCAACAGCTCTCCCTACAATCAACATTTTCGAGGATGCCGCGACGCCACATAGAAGAGAGCCGAGTTCAAAAAGGCCGAGAAAAGTCAGGTACGTCCACTATTGACAAGTACAGTCAGTCGAGCGCTATAGCGGGTGACTATATGGACTTACCTTTGAACTGAATTGGGCGAACATCTTTCCAGTCAGAGGCTGAAGAGAAGAACTGATAATTGTCAATATACCGCTCAATTGAACGCCTGGTGACTACTTACCTCGCCAGAAGATAGGCACTTCCATACCACCCAACGTCTTGCAAGGAATGAAACTCGGTCGTGA
The DNA here is from genome assembly GCA_001625345.1 of Cairneyella variabilis. NCBI lineage: Eukaryota > Fungi > Ascomycota > Leotiomycetes > Helotiales > Cairneyella > Cairneyella variabilis. Next base: position 44,543 of record AYLM01001977.1, on the reverse strand, counting down.
TGCTCGGAATCGCCTGCACAAGGAAGTCAGAAGAGATTAATGAATTTCCAAGAAGCTCAACTTACCGTCACGATGATGGAAGTGTCAAGTAACATAGCAAAAGATGCCAACGTGACAACACCCACAACAGCCATCAACTTGGCTCCGGTAACATACTCCCACCCATCGTCGCCTGTGGTTGTTCGTGCTAGGTTGTTCTCTTTCTCAGCCTCGGCCGCTACCTCGGGCGCGCCTTCAGGGTCGAGAGCTACCGGGTTTGCATCGCTCTCGTGTGATTCGCGTTGAGAATCATCTCGACTGGTCTCTATCTCACGGTGGTGCCTTTTTTCAGGATCAGACATTCTGTCTCAGATCCCGTTGTTGGGGCTGGCTCTGCGCGCGGGGAATCGGACGACTGGTTACGCCGTATTAGCTGCCGCGTAAGTCACGAGTTCGTCAAAATCAAAAATGCGTCAATCCAGAACATCAATAAGCAGCGATTCAAGCCTGTCCTCGATACTCTGTAAGGGGGAAGCACGTCCTTTAATATATTGTATTGCGACTCGGATTTATCGTGATTAAGATCTGCCTAGAACTTTGGCGACTTTTGGTTGGCTCGAGCGGGAACGGAGGGCTGAATTTTGTGATACTCCGCTCCCGACGGGATGGCGAACACCTCGAATGACCCGAACAACGAATTCTTTGTTTACCCTTGCCATGCTGCAATCCCTTGATATTGATAATCCCATGGGCCCAGAATGTCTCGGAGCCATGCATCATCCAGGAAATCGCCGAAGGCTGCGCCATCGATGCTACTCGGGACCTCTAGCATGTCCACGTTTTGTGTCTCGGCAGCTTCAAGTTCCCGGGATTGCTTCTCTGCAGCCTTGTCCTCAAAGTATGATTTCATCCAAAGCATTTTCTGCGCCGTTATAGAATAAATGTCTAGAGCCTCAGGTGTACCTCTGTCGAAGCCTAACGTGGCCTTCACCTGAGAGTATCGTTCTGCGATTTCGCCCAGCTTGCCAGTAAAGCTGATTGTTTCATTTGCCCAAGACAAGTCCCAGTCCGGATGGTCGAAAGTCGTCAACAACTGAAGTATGCCCACGTTCGAAGTTAAAGAGGACACCATGGGAATTGAGTGGCAGTGATACCTCGAAATCGGAATCGCCAGAAAGGTAGCCAAAAAGGCTTGGACTGATTGCATGCAAGCGTAGAGGAATTCGACACGGTTAAAGTCGCGATTGCTGAACGACGAGAACGTTGGCGACTTCGAGAGCCCGATTTTATATAGTAGAACTTCTGTATGGTAGTAGACCAAGCGAACGCTCACTTCACATCTGTCAGTAAAAGACTCAACTCTCTCGGCTAGCAATATACCATTCTCATCAAACACCGGAGACAGTTCATCTCTCAGCTCTTTCAGTTGATTCCGTAGGGCATTCAAATAAAGAAGAGGCGGAACTGAAGTCACAGATTGATTGACTTTTTGATGCCACGGACTTTGATAGATTTTCTCCGCCATGAGTTGTGTTTTGATTAGTGCAACGGCATACTTGTCATTGTGATGCGTCGCGGACTCGCTGAGAACACGACAACAATCTTCAAGGTACGGTGTCCAAGGCATTGAATCCAATCTACGGAAGAACCCAGCAATCCTTTTTTTCTTTTTAGTGGATAAATTTGGAGTAGGGGACGACTAGCCTACGTGGAATTGAGATACCAGTAGCCCAGAACTGCGCGCCGCTCCTCCAAGGTGCGTACTGACTCTTTCCAAGGCTCTTGGCCAGCAGATTTGCGCACTGCGGTTTCGAAGGATCCTTGACCGTCCCGAAATGGAGGCCGGTTTAGCCCAAGATCAGAAACGAGTGTGAGTGCTGTGCTGAGAAGCGACGTCAATTGTGGAAGATTGAAGAAATGGTACATACACCTGGACAAAGTTTCTGGGTCAGTGTTTTCTACCCTAACCATTGAGGGAAGCTCACCAGCAAGCGTATACAAAAATGCCCTGCAGAACGTCCATATTCCTCTCTCCGTTAATGTGGACTCTGTCTGCGACTTGTGAAATGAAGAGCTTTCCCAATGCCATACGGTGGGGAAAGTCTCGAGTTGAAACAGCGAGAATAGCTGTGTAGAGGGTTGGTTTCTCTGCTCGGAGATGCTCCGCACATGTTGACTCGGGCAGGGTGATGAATGGAAAGTTTGGGGACATCTCGTCTCTGAAAATTGTGATGAGGTCCCCTGGGCTCTCCATACCGAGATCTAAGTTTCCAAGTTGATATTCTGTAGGTGTAGCGCCGAAAGGTCTTAAATCCGGATGGCACGATTTGAAAATGCCATCTGGAATGCCGAACCTTTTTGTTGGAGGGCCGCCTCGATAAATTCTATCGTCCCAGTCTTGTGCATTTTCAGGATCCGATACCTCAGATTGAGATATTTGGGCTGCCTTGGGTGAAGAATCGTGTGAAAGACTGTAGCCGCTAGTGTTTGTTGGCGTCAGGATTGGTTGAGTGTGGACGGCGAGTGTCGTGACGTCTTCTTTGGATTTAAGAAGAGTCACAAGACCATCTAGCTTTTCTTCGAGTCTCTCAACGCGATGTTTGGATACTCTCCTAAATCAAACAGTAAGTAACTAATATGAGACTCAAGTGAGAGATTATACGTCGCTTGGTCCGTCGTTCTCTTTCGGGGCGTTGGTCGGGCTCGCGGGATCGTCGCCTCGCAAACCTTTTGAAGGCGGTGGCATCTGAAACTTTGAGTAAATGGTTTCTAAAACTGCTTGATTGAGGAACCTTTGACATTTACCATCTACATCCTCCCCAGGAATGCATTTCGCCTTAGCTCGGGCACAGGTACCGCACGCTCGATGTGTTGAAGTCGGATTGGGCGGCGGGCTCAGACTGGTCCGCTCAGGATAAAGGACCCCAAACTTCAAGTGACGAAAAGGCCCCGATTCCATTGCAACTAAGGTATTGATGAACTATCTGTGAGCACCAAACACAAAAGCCGGTTCTTCTGATCGCTATGTCAAGCTTGTTTTGAGGATGAAGAGAGAAGGTCCAGGTCAGAATGCTGACTGAGAAGTCGCCGGGGGGCTAAACGAATGGAGCTAGTCTGCATCCGGCAAGTGCGCCCCCTCCTGCCTACTCTCCAACTCGCTCCTTCTTGCCTGATGGTATTCATTTCTGGAAATTCTCAATAGGAGACTTGCGCACTCATTTGGTTTGGTTTCAATTATTGTTCCTATTAGTCCTGCTTTCCCGTCACTTTTGAATGCAGCATGCTGAATTCGTGGCACTTTTCCTGTCGGATATTTCAGTACTAAAACGGTATTCTTACTCCTTATTTTAGTGCCACGCAAGCACTACCCCTTTCGGTTAGCTAGGATTTCATTTCTTAGGTCTCATAGACTGGGATTATCACTATATATACTCAGTCCATTTTTCCATAGAAATGCAGACATCTTTCCCTACGCATTTTCCAACATTCAGCAATCACGTGACTATCTGCTCGATATTTCCCTTTTCTAAGTGATCTGCAATTCCTGGATAAATTCTATGTCTCATTTCCATTTGCTTGCAATGCAGCACTTCAAGTATTTCAAGTCTATCCACTTTAACCCCGTCATTCCGAAGTCAAGACTATTTCAAGCTCTCAGTATATTGATTCCTGATCAACGACGCAAAAATAGAAAATCGGCCTTTTTCAAATCAAAGCTCAAGCATCTCTTCGCTGTGGAAGCTCATGAATTTGATTATCAGAATCCAGCTCTCGTCTCACTACTAATTATTTTTCCTTCTCGTCAACGACGCCAGGCCCGAGAGATTCAGCTCCAAGGCGAGCAGCAATGTTACCATTATTGTAGCGCCGTAGTTCCCATGCTAGAGAGCCCATGTCTCCAATGATCAGGAACCTAAATGGTATGACAAGCCCCAGACCAAGACCCAATGCTAATGAATCAGGTTTTGAAGGAGTGGAAGACGACGTTGGTGGAATTGTCGATGCACTCGAAGTATTGAATGATGTAAGAGTACCAGCAGCAGATGTGATGCTTGTTGTAAGTAGCGGCATCGTTGATGCTATTGTCGCCGAGCTCAGAGTGGTCAAAGTCTGTAGCTGATCCGCCAGAAGGATGACTGTTCCCGCTGGTACTGCGAAAACGACGGAGGCGGTATTGCAGAAACTGCCATCGGGGCCACAGCAATACTCAATAGACGCGCCGCTTTCGAAGAGGGAATATGGGAATAGAGTTGTGTCTCAACCTGATCCCACCAGAATTTTTCAGCTATGTTTATAAATAGAAAAATCTGAAGGCAGTTTACAGCAATACTTATAGTATGGACTGCCCCAGGTCGGATCCGTGGACTCTTTCGTGACAATTGCGTTGTTTCCTTCCGCATTGAAACACAGCATATTTGAGAGGCAATAGTCTGGGCTCTCACAACAGTTGCTGGTAGATGCAGTCGCGTTGCAAGATATCAGACCAGCAAGTACATTTCCAGACGGGTCGTAGCAAGTAGTAGCCAATGCGACGGAGAGCAAAAATGCCAAGGCTACTAGACCTGCTAGCATTTTGGATAAATCACTGCTTAGTCTCGTAGCTGCTGGGCGAAGTAAAATTGTCAGGGACGAAAGCTGTCGCATTTGAAGTGTGGGGACCGCGACCATAAAAAGAAACAGAGGTACTGGCCAAGTCAACACCCGTATTTAAGGGGGCATACCGCGCTGAAGAACTACATTTGGAAATGTCTCAAAGCCATTTGGCTCCTGAGTGGCTTATAGAAGTCACAAATAGACGCATCAAAGCCACAAATGCTCACCCGACCCGTTCGCACAAACGCCACGCGGCACTCAAAACCCACCCCTCATGCGAATAGTAAGTCGAATACTCTTTGTAACCTCATTTACCTGACCTATGTCTAGCTCTTCGAATTCTCATTTCCCAATGCCAATTCCAGAATCTTCATGACTTTCCCTTTGTCCAGTGGAACAGGATTTGTTGGCACCCACCGATCCTTCATCGAGTTATCTGCCAAAGCATCAAGCTTCTCCTTCCCAATACCAACGTCCATCAAGGTCCTAGGCATCCCGAGTTCACTGACTATGGCGCCAATCACGCCTCCAGCGTTCGCATCCTTTGGCTCTATACCTCTTCGCTGCAGGACCTCGACTATCGTAGGTTCACTCCACAGTATATCTATCACTTTCTTCTGTGCCTCAATTACAGCCTCATCGCCATAGGAAAAGTTATACTGGAGAACATGAGGCAGCATAATGCAGCTCGTTTCTCCGTGGCCGACGCCGAGAGGACCAAGTTGATGACCGATGGCATGAGAGGCTCCCATCGGAACACCGATTTTGACTTGCAATTCATCAGCATCATCCATCCTCAGTCCAATAAATCAGAAAAACTCACCACCCTTCATAGCCTCCACCACGCCCAACATCTCCTCCTTCCTCGCCTCCAAGTTTCCCCAGTCTTTCTTCGTCCTCAGCAAACTCGGCACCAACAATCTCAGGCCTCTCTCAAAAGCCGCATCACTCTCTTTAGACACTCTCATATCCAAAGAACATAACCCCTCCACACAATGATCCACCGCCCTCATGCCCGTACTAATCCAAATCCTCTCCGGCGTACTAACACTCAACTCCGGATCCAAGATCACAAGACTTGCGCCCATGCTCGGATGATTAAACGACACCTTTCTATGCGTACGCATATCCGTCGCTCCGCCATTAGGACTATATTCTCCACCGCTTAAACTGGTCGGTATATTAATTATCGGAAGTGTGCAGGGTTTCAAGTTTGGCGTTTTGACGTCTGCTGCTAGTTTTGCTAACTCATCGAGCGTGAAAGCTTGATTTACGAGAGCAAAAGATATGACCTTGGCACCGTCAGTGAGAGATCCAGCCCCGAGCGTGAGAATGAGGTCTGCGTTCTTGGAGTGAAGGTCGGAGACGATGTCGAGGATGTCGGTCCATGGCGTGTGCGGCTTTATGCCGTATCTTATCCCGATAATTTTGTCTCCCAAGGCTTGTTGAAGCTTGGTAAAGTTATCAGTCTTGCTGATTGATGATGAGACAATGAGGTAGACTCGCGACGCGTGGAATGTATTTGTGATGTGGTGAGCTGCGGCTTCGTAGAATGGGAGGCCGATAGATATGTAGGGGCGTGGGTTTGGTGGGAATGCGAGGCGGTAGGATTCATTTGAAGCTGCCATGATGGGATGCGAGAGAGGTAGTAGAGGAGTGATAAAATTCAAAGTTACTTTAAGTACGCATAGATATCTGTGAGGTTGATGATATTGTTATAACCCCCACTTTTCCCCGCGAATCTCTTCGCGGCCCGAAGCCTCCACCAAATCGCGGTCAGTCTCGGTGCGTCGCCTCTTTTCACCACTACCATCCATACCAAGAGACCTCCGCCGGTCTGGAAACATTGACGACAGCTAGGGAAGGTCTCTCGCCTCCCTCTTCATTGAGAACGTGACCCGAGCAGAGACGACCACCACCACAGCGTGAAGGATCAACGCTTCCGGCTCCAATACTCCACCATCCCCAAGCGACAGCGGCCCAACCCCAACCGGGCCTTTGCTGAGACCCTTGATATTGCGGGGTAGTGTTGGTTCACTGAAACCTGCCGGAGCGATATTGAGAGCCCAGGGCACGCTGGCTGACCGGGTGTAAGCAGCTGGGGATGGGTGTCCTGGGTCAACGATACCGGAACCCAACGACATCGTCTTGAGGTCAGAACAGAATTCGAATTCATTCTGTCTCCAGAGCGAAGTTATGCTCTATCATATTACGATAATATATATGCTAGCTTCTTTGACTTCACCGTCGACGATTTAGCGTCGAATTGTCAAGAATATGCAGGGTCAATCTCGGGCATGTCGATTCTGCAAAGCTAGGAAGGCAAGCATTGAGCTGAGAAAATCATCCACCCACTGACAAGCATTTAGATAAAGTGTGACAAGAAAACGCCGTCTTGCACGTCATGTTCAACTCATAAGCGTTACTGTGTGTATAGCTTTGAGAAGCCAAAACCGAGGTGGGTTACTGCTAGTCCCTCAAGGGGGAGAACGCTTTAAAGCGAATGTCTCATTCCTTCAAGTAGTTGTAAACTATCTTTCTTACTTATATAGACCTTCGTCAGCTATTATATCAGCTATACGGAATGAAAAACAAGCAATCGAGAATATTATCTTGGAACTGAAGAACTCAACTCCCGAAGAGGCCGCCATGATTCTGCAAAACGTCTCTGTGGTCGATGGAACAGTGTGTATCCAGCAACCGCAGGCAAGGGGCATTCAAGACCTGGTAAATACTTGCGACTTGATTGCCAACATCCCTTCCCAATCTCCGTCACAGCCTCCAGAGAAGGCCAAAAGTCCACCCGAGACTCCTGTCGAGCCCAACAATGAAGCAGCGGAAGTTGAAGATCCAGGATCTGACGGCGATTTCGATGCTTCACGATACCTCTCAGTGGATGATCAAGGGCACGTTGGTGTCTTCGGATTGACATCGACTCTTCATACGCCTGGAAAGCCAGCGCTGTCAAGCGGTGCATTGAGCCACGAGATCCGAAACCAGCTTATTGCAAATGCGGCTTTGCAGCGGCAGAAAGAGTTTTCCATTCGCATACTACTAGATATCGATGGTGTTCCGATCAACCTTGCGATGCATCTTTTGGATTTGCATTGGAATCGTCAACACCACACTTTTCTCCTTACCTACCGCCCAAGCTTTATGAAAGACCTTGTCCATGGCGGACCTTACTGCTCCAAGTTCCTCCTCAACGCCATTTTCGCATGTGCAAGCAAGTATTCAGACCGCATCGAACTTCGCGATGAACCCACCAATCCCTTAACTGCTGGTGGTCGCTTCTTTAGGCGCTGCGATGAGCTTCTTGCACAAAATCCACCATGGGGACGATCAAGTATCCCCACAGTCGTTGCCTTCCTTCTCCTCGGCTCGACATTCATTTCTCGCGGCGAGATCAGCAAAGGCTGGTTATACAGTGGCTTCGCGATGCGCATGGCGTTCGACTTAGGACTGCATCTTGACTGCAAAAAAACAGGAAGCAGCGCAGAGGACGTTGAGATTCAGAAACGCGTATACTGGGGAGCTTTTATCTGCGATAAATTGCAGAGTCTGTACCTTGGACGACCATTCGCGATGCAGTTGCGTGATTGTCATATATCCCATGAATTGATGGATACCATGGAAGAGCTTGATCTTTGGGTCCCGTATATGGATCCCGAGTACCCGGATCCTACTCAAGCTTTTTACAACCCAACTCCGGTACACTCTGTATCTACATTCCAGCAGCTTTGCGAGCTGTCAAAGTTGATGGCCGAGATTATCAGCCGATTTTACTCATCAAGCACAACTCCAGCGAAAGCTCAACCCACGCTCCGTGCTCTTGATGAGGGTCTACACAAATGGTACGAGCGGGTACCAGAAGCTATCGCATTCGAACCATGGTCTGAGGATCCGATTATGACGAAGAAACTTGTCCACCAAACGTCATGAATCTGCATAATACATACCATTCTCTCGTCATTCTCCTGCACCGTCCATTCATATCCGACGGGAATCTGAGATCTGGTTCCGTCCCCGCAAACTCGTGGAAGAAATGCACAGTCGCAGCGCGAAATATCACAAGTATCGTCGATGCCTATCGATCAGCATACAGTCTGCGAGGAGCACCATATCTCACTAGCTACGCTGTGTATGTATCATGCACAATACACGTCCGGAATGCAGCATTGGAAGAAGAGACACGTGGTGAGAATTGGAGACTATTACAAGCGAGTTTGAAGACTTTGGATGAATTATCGGTGCCAAATCCAGGAGTCTCGAGACCAGCGAATATTATTAGGCGTTTGATGCAGAGTAATGGGATTCCTGCTGGATCAGGTGAGTTATCTTCATCCAACTCATAGACTATTGTTGCTGATGTCTGCAAAGTATTATCTCCAGATGGAGATACTCAGTTTACATTCGACATGAACGCTACACCAAAGTCTATTGAGCTGTCATCTTTGTTTGACACTTTTGATCAAGATGGAAATGCCACTGGCAATTTTTCAAATATCGACAGTGCGTTGTTGGATCAAAATATGAATGACTCTTTATTTGGGTTCATGGATACCGCGGGTTTGTCGGAGCCATTTACTTGGAACTAAAAGCACAGAAACAACACAAACTTCAGCTCTACCAAATGTCTCGAATATTTCACATCACTATCACTTCAAAAGTGAGCAGATTCTCAAAGAGTGTTTGCTTGATTTCTGGACTCCTCATCTTGTATATGTACACACTCTCCCTGCCTTGCACCTCAAGTTCATCCATTTACTCCAGCACCGTCGGATCCTCCGCCACCACTTGATCATAATATGGCTGAAACGCTAACCACATCTTACTCGGGTTCCCACTCCTCTTATGCGTCATCTCCGCTTCTTCTTTCCCAATATAAATCTTCTCCCATCCTGACCCCGCTGGTCCAGCGGCGGCATTAGCCAGCATCTGGCTATGGCAACATCTGTCCAGCGCAATGAATAGAAAAGCAGCTTCGTCGACTGTCTGTCCGCAGGTGATGATACCGTGGTTGCGGAGTATTATGGAGCGATTTTTGGGGCCGAGGGCAGTGGCGATGCGTGCGCCTTCCTGGGTGGAGAGAACCGTGCCGCCGTAGGCGTTGTATACTGTTTGCACATTAGCCTCATCCCATACACTTTCCATACCATTTCCAAGTTATAGAAAGAGGAAATGGAGAGGCTACCAGATAAATCATCATAAAACCGCAAAGCATCCTGATACAGCGGCTCAATCACTCTCCCAAAACAGCTAAAAGCCTTCCCATAAACCGAATGGGCATGACAAGCAGCATTTATATCCGGTCTTGCTTTATGGATTTCAGAATGGATGGCGAATGCAGGGCCGTTGATTGCACTTTGTGCGCCGCCGGGTTGCACTTCGCCGTGCTCGTTGACGAGGACGAGATCGGAGACGCGGATTAGGGAGAAATGCGTGCTGAGGGGGTTGATCCAGAAATGCTCTTCACATTAAAGTACACATTAGCCACCACTCATCTTACTTAATACCTTACTCAATACAATTGTTCGAGATTTGGAAGATTGGGAAGAGATGAGAGAATTGTGAAGTACCTGGATTCAAAGGATCCCTCAAACTAATATGCCCAGCCACACCCTCATCGAAACCTTGCTTCGCAAAAACCCGAAATGCAACAGCTAGGTGCTGCATCTGATATTTACGCGCGTCGAGGGGATTGGTGAAGGTTGGTGGGGAGCGGATTTTGATTTTGTTGTCCTTGTCGCCCAGAAAGTGGACATCTTCGAAGAAATTGGAGCTGGAGGCATCTTTTTTCTTTGCTTCTGAGGTAGAAGTTATGGTTTCTGGTTCGGGACGCAGACGAAGGGTTGGTTCATGTTCTGTAACAGTCGATAGAGGAGCTGATGAAGACATAGTGATTTTGTGTAATTTCTTTTTTCGAAGTCTGCGTATTCGAATGATATGTAGTGTAATTTGGAAATAGATTTAAAGTTGTGAGAGCCTGAGTCAGTAACTTGATTTTTATGTCTAAGTATGAGTTGTAATCGGCGCTTGATATTCGCCTCCAAGTTCGGGGCATAAAAGTGCGTCCGGGGCTGCGGGGTAGCTGTTGCGGGGCACGGAAAGTCATAGGCCGCTGGACACACATCCCCACAGCTACGTTCCGTTGTTTTTAGCAGTGGCCGGACTAAAGTATAGCCGCTGTGGTGTATCCGTAAGTTTTGTGTGAGCAGAACGCTAGCACTAGAGCTTGATACTGCAGGTGGGTATTTGAAGCCTCTCAGGATGTTCAGTTATTGAAGCGTGTAGGTACCGAATCCAACATGAGGGCCATCAGCGTCAAAGGTGGGAAAGGCGGTAGCGCCGACGACCTTTTTATCGACGACAAAGTTCCTGATCCAGTTCTCAAGCCGGATTATGTATTAGTCAAGATTAAAGCATTTGGCTTGAACAGGATGGATATCATGCAACGGGAAGCGAGGTATCCATACCCTCTATTACCGGAATCAGGGTCGATTATGGGAGTTGAGTTTGGAGGGATCGTGGAAGAGATTGGACCAGAATGTAAGTTACAATCATGCTTTTGACTCGAAATCTCATGGAACTGTAGGTGAATCAGATTTCAAAGTCGGAGATAGAGTTTTTGGATTAGCATACGGAGGAGCAGTAAGACCTCTCCTCCCCTAACAGCCCACAACAGTTCTAACATCAACCTTAAGTACGCAGAAAAGATCGCATTATCCGAGAAGATGCTGATGCACATGCCTATAAACATGTCCTTCGAGACCGCAGCTGGCATCCCAGAAACCTACTTCACAGCCATCCAAGCCATCCACCTCGTGGGCTCTCTCCAACCCGGCCAAAGCGTCCTTATCCACGCCGGCGCATCAGGCGTTGGCCAAGCAGCTATTCAAATCGCCAAATATGGCGGAGCATCCAAGATCTTTACCACTTCTGGGACTGATGCTAAATGCGCGTTATGCAAATCGCTGGGCGCGGATGTTACTGTCAATTATCGGACGGATGATTTTCACAAGATCGTGGAGAAGGAGACGAGAGGCAAGGGCGTAGATCTCATTATTGATCTCGTCGGGAAGGATTATTGGCATAAGAATACTGCATGTCTAGCTATGGATTCACGGATCGTGATCGTGGCTGCCATGAGTGGGAGTGTAGTTGATGGGTTTGATTTGAGAGCGTTGTTGAATAAGAGGATTTGGGTTATGGCTACGACTCTAAGGACTAGGAATGCGGAGTATCAGGGAAGTCTGAGAGATAAGTTTGTGAGGTTGTGTATGGAGCATTTGACGGACGGTAGGATAGGAATTACGGTAGATAGGGTGTTTAGTTGGAAGGAGGTGGGAGAGGCGCATAAGAGGATGGAGGCGAATGTTAACGCGGGGAAGGTTATTTGTGTTGTTGATTAGAAATTTGAACAGAAGTATGAAAGTATTCTTGACATTTTCCAAAGAGATTGAGCGCAAAGCATGCAGTTCAAAGCTTCCATTAATATTTCCAAGTCCCTATTCATATTCATTAGGTTGGCTTGGACCCATGCCAAACTCCACCTCTGAACATTATGTTTTAGAGATCTCCAAGTAACAGTACTTGTAATATCATCGCGCCCATTCTCAAAGTGAACTCCAAGCTTCAAACTACGCCGAAAGGGGGAGTTGCTGGATTGTTTATTACGCGTGGGGAAATTTGCCACTAGTGTAAGGTTAGGCCAACGGCATATCAACGTCCGTCGCTTCCTCCTTCTCTCACCTTTCAATCTCACCGTCACGTCATCCCAGGAAACACTTCCGCTTTCGGTTCTTCTACTTCCATGTCGAAAACTTAGTGAGATCGTTGACATCTCGGCTCACAAATCTAGACTTCTAGTCAGACTCATCCATTTCTCATATCTCGTATTCAACGCCTCGCTTTTTTCTCACACAACTCCACCATCTCACAATGGCATCTTCACCGGCCTACGATGTTATTGTGGTCGGCAGCGGTAACGCCGGCTTCTCAGCCGCTACATCTGCTGCTCAATCTGGAGCAAAGGTGTTGCTGATTGATAAATGCCCCGCCTCCTGGGCAGGCGGAAACTCGTTCTTCACCGCTGGGGCTTTCCGCACCGTACACAATGGCCTTCCAGACATCCTGCCTATGGTCAATAATGTTTCCTCAAATCAAGCTGGAACCATCGATTTAGTCCCATATACGCAACAAAATTTCCTAGATGATCTCTCACGCATGACGGATGGGAAATACGATCCGGGATTAGGGAAGGAATTGGTCGAGGCCAGTTTAGAGTCAGTCAAGTGGTTGAGAAGTATTGGAGTCAGGTTTCAGCTCGCGTTTAATAGACAAGCGTATAAGATTGATGGGAGATATAAGTTTTGGGGCGGCATGTGTTTGAAGACCGAGAATGGAGGGGAGGGACTCATTCAAGATCACCAGAGGGCTGCAAAAAAAGCGGGAGTGGAGGTCAGATATGAGATGGGTGCGAGGGCAATTGTTACGGATCCAGTGACGGGGGCATTTAAGAGTCTGATGGTGGTGGATAGGGAGGGACGGGTGCTGGAGGTGCGGGGGAATGCTGTGGTTCTTGCTGGTAAGTCTTCACTCGTACAAAAGTTTTTGCTTCGGCAGCATGAGGCTGATCGGGAGTCCAGCTGGTGGATTCGAAGCCAACCCGAGAATGCGCTCTCAGTACCTTGGACCAGGTTGGGACCACCTAGCTCACGTCCGAGGAACACCTTACAATACTGGCGAATGCCTGGAAATGGCTATCCGAGACCTATCAGCCAAACAGGCAGGCCAATGGTCTGGATGCCATTCTGTGGCGTGGGACGCAAATGCACCTGCGGATACTGGTGATCGAGAGATTTCAAATCAGTTCACGAAGTCTGGCTACCCACTGGGAATTACGCTGAATGTTCAAGGTGTAAGTTTCAATTGCCATTTTGAGCATCATTTGCTGACGCTGAAATGAAGGAACGTTTCTTCGACGAAGGCTCCGATATCCGGAACTACACCTACGCCAAATTCGGCCGCGCAATCCTCGCCCAGCCTCAAGGCACTGCTTACCAAATTTGGGATTCTCAAGGGATTACTTGGCTGCGAGAAGAAGAGTACAGACCTGAGATCGTGGAGCGGATCAATGCTTCTTCGATCGAGGAACTTGCTGAAAAACTCGCGGAATCTCATAACTTACAAGATCCAGCAAAGTTTGTGGAAACTGTGAAGGAGTATAATGAGGCGGTGTATCAGCATCGGAAAGAGAACGCGAGTAAGAATTTGAAGTGGGATCCGGCGGTGAAGGATGGGCTTTCGACACAATCTTCCTCAAAGTTGCTGAAAGTGCCGAAGTCGAATTGGGCGTTACCTCTTGAAAAGAGACCGTTTATGGCAGTTAAGGTGCATTGCGGAGTGACTTTTACGTTCGGTGGACTAGCCATTGACCCAAAGACTTCTGGCGTCATCTCATCTAGCGGGAAGATCATCCCAGGTGTGTATTGTGCAGGTGAGATGATGGGAGGACTCTTTTATGAGAACTATCCTGGAGGAAGCGGGTTGACTTCTGGTGCGGTGTTTGGGAGAAAGGCGGGAATTGAGGCTGCGAGGTTGGTGGGAAAAGGAACGGAGAAGGGATTTACTGCTAGACTGTAGAGGCGGCGAAAGAATTTTCTGAAATGACATAGAGGTTCATGTATCGGCATAAACGTAAATCAGGTTGCTGAGATCTTCAATCTGAAAGCATATGTGTATATCATCGCAATGGTAGGCTTATATTCTAGTGAGATCTATTCAAAAAGCTTCTTCGGAGTATGGACCCAAAAGTCCATCCAAGTCTTCTCATCCGGAATCCACTCCCTCAGCTTCTCAATATGACCCTTGTCATCAACCTCCCTGAAACCTTCAATATCATTCAGTCTCTGCTGATCAGTCTTCCCCTTCCTCGACACACCCAGCTGGGTATGAGGCCAATCTACATTTCTATCAGCGCATCCACCCTGAAAGAGTAAATTTCACTCACCACTCCCAAACATAATCCTATCCGGACCCGCCTCAATAATTGCCCTCGCAATCGGCTCAACGCTTGCCATCTTCCCCGCATGTCCCTCATACAGCCTCTCAAACCCACTCAACTTAACGTACACCCTCTTTTCCCTCACCAACTCCAAGAACGTCTCAAACTCAGGGGTCTTCTCTTCTCCGGGGAAGGTGCCACCCATATGGTCTGCCACAAGCCTAATCCTTGGATCAAGTTCATTGCGTATCATATCCGCCATCCCCGCCCACGCTCTCACGTCGCAGAAAATTCCAATCGCCCACTCCAGCCTCGCAAGCTTTTCACCTAAGGCCAAAACTTTTTTTGAAATCGAGTCCGCGCCGCTTTGATGTCCATGCCCCCACGCCATCTCGTGCAAGCGAGCGCCGCGCACGCCGGCTGCATGCAGTTTATCCAACTCTTCGTCTGTGATGTTGTTCACATCGATGGTTGCGAGACCGCGGAGCTTCACCCCGGGTAGAGAATTTTGTTTGGAGAGCGTGGCGAGGAGGGGAGCGGGAGATGTGCCTTGGATGGAGGCGTGCACGATGACGAGGTTGCGGCAGCCAGTGAGAGAGAAGGGGTAACTTTCGACGGCCGCCGGTTTGGGGGTATAAGATCTGGGCACCGCGTACGGGTAGTTCTCGGGGTCGAAGGCGTGAATGTGCGTTTCCCAGGCGCCTTCTGGGCTGAGGAGGTTCGATACCATAATTTCTGTTTGTTTGTTGACGATCTGAGCAGAGTTATTTATTGGTGCACAGAGGTGTCGAGAATGGGCCCGCGATCGCTGGTAGTGCCACGCGTCAAACCCTAACTTTGACGCTTTACGTATTCTCAAGACGGAAGGACTGAAATTCAACAAAATATTTGGAAAGTATCTCAAGAATTGATACTGCGGGGCCCAATACCCTGCAACGCATCTTACGGGCCCGTCTCCAAATCGAGGCAACGCTGTCAAATGATGCTTAGTCAGCGAGTGGATATTATCACTTGAGGGGATGCGGAAAACCCTGTCCTGCATTATCATAAATATTGTCCCATCATCAATTGACCCATTCTGCCGCCAGTTCATCCGTCCTGCATGCCACTTAATCTTATCGCTGCCCATAATCTTAACAAACGCGATCCTTGCAATTCTGTGTTACCATAAGCCGTCGCGTTTTCCCCGCCCGTCTCCTCAATTGTAAGACGCATGATCTGTTCTATTATTGATATCTGAGGTAATACATGGACGGTAGGAGGATAGATCTCAGATTCTCATTTTCGTTGACGTTCTCTCGTCTAGTACTTGATAATTTAGATCCTCCAGGCAAAGTTTTGAGGTCATATCGGCTTTTAGGCTGAAGGATCTTGCATGCTATTGTCTTTAATTCATCGATTTATTCTTTACGAAATTGAGTCTGCGACGCTTTTTGCCATTTCAAGATGGCAGTATTCAACAACCTTAGTCAAGGCCTCGGCCATTTCGCCACTGCCATACACATGAAGCCCATCCAAGCAGTGACCTGGTTGGCATGTTGGTCGGCATGGACCCTTGGATCGATGCAGTACTATCTGCTACCATTCACACTTGCAAAGCTCGCGACTTACTTTCACGTCGCTCAAAGCAAGATTTCCGAGGCCAATACGACCTCCATGTTGACGCGGTCAATCGGCGCAGCAATCTTCGGGGTTGCCTCAGACCAATATGGGAGAAAGATCCCTATGTTGATTGACCTCATTCTTCTTGCCGTTTTCTCACTCTGCAGCGCTTTTACGAAAACGTACGGTGCGCTGGTTGGACTTCGTGCTCTTTTTGGCAAGTCATCCCTCTCCGGTTATTGGGATTGGAAGTAACACGTGATAGGTATTGCATACGGTGGTATCTATGGACTCATCATGGCTACGGCTCTGGAAGCTACTCCACGAAGAGCTAGAGGAATCGTTGCTGGCTTCACGCAACAGGGATTTGCCGCTGGCTATATGCTTGCATCGGGATTTCATCTTGCTATGAGTGCGTATATCTCCCTTTCATTTCACACTGTCCCATATTGACATATTCAGTCAACTACGACTGGCAAGCTCTCTACTACCTCGGAGCCGCCCTTACCATCCCCGTCTTCATTCTCCGTTTCTTTCTCCCTACGTTCTCAACCACCACAGAAGAAGACGCCGACCCCATAACCGCAGTCGGAGGCAACCTCTCCTTCTGGAAAAAACTTAAATACCTCGTCAAACACCATCTCCTATCCCTCGTCTACATGATCCTCCTCTCAGCCTGCTTTACAACCATGGGCCACGGCTCCTTCGATCTATATCCCACCTTCCTGACTACTCAGAAGAAACTCACCGTCAAACAAGAAACTTGGGTCACGATCCTCCTCCAAAGCGGCGGTATATCCGGTGGCATCGTAGGTGGTTACCTCGGGACCCGCTTCTCATTGAAATGGGTGTCCTTCTGCTTTGCTATCTTCGCTGTACCCTTCTTACCTCTCTACGGTCTTGCTAATTCTTGGAACCTTCTTGGTCTCGGAGCTTTCTTCATGGAATTCGGATACGGCGGCGCAGTCGGCAATCTGGGTAATATCTTCCAGCAGATATGTCCGCATCCGGGAATGAGAGCTGCGTTCACGGGCGTGGCGTATAATCTTGGGACTGCGATTTCGAGTGTGGCGCCGACGATTGAGACGAAGCTTGGAGAGAGGTTTCCGACGAAGAATGGGACCCCGGATTATGCGAAGACGCAGCTGATTCTTGTGGGGATTGTAAGTCACTGTAGTTTGTTCTGACGAGGGATGCAGTAGCTGACACTTTACAGATGCTTGGTTTGCTGATCATCTGTCTTGGCTGCATGCCGCATAAGAGTTTCAACGAGGATTGGGATCTTGAGGACCCGAATGCGGAGATTCCACAATTGAGGGTGGATGTAATGCATCAGAAGGAGCTGGAAAATATGGAGGGTGGTGATAAAGCTGCTACCGAGTCAAAGGCTGTACTCATTGAGGATGCAAATGCGTCTTGATTGAGTTGAAAGTGAATATGGCGTCGATGCTGCTAATTTATTTAAAACAATGGGGGAACTTTTGTATTGTATGATGTCTTCAAAAATTGGATTTCAGTGACTTTCTTAGTTACGAACATCGTGTTGAAGATATTCTAAAGGATGTCGATCCGCCACGGACGACACGAGTATGCGTTCAGTTTCACAGCTAAATCTGCATCGATATCAGAATAAAGAAATTTGACCTAATTCCATTCGTCGATTTTATTTGTGGATTCAGTCTATCTTCAGCTTCTTCCTCTCCATCCCCTCACTCAATAAAGCCACAACGTCCTCTACTGTCTTTCCTCTAACCCTCAATCCCGGCTTCTCACTCGCCAACTCCGAGTCCTCAGCCACAGCTCTATATACCTCACTCACGCCCTCAAACCTACCCGCAAAAGTCAGCCCTCTCTAGCCTCACCATCAAACACGACACTTACAAATTCCTCTCAAACCCCCCATCATCATGCACCGTCTCCGCCATCTCCAGCATCTCACCAACCCATCTATACGCCTTCGGTGGCATAGTAACCAATCCCTTTTCCGCAAGCTCTAAAGTCTTCTGATTATATTTTCCCAAGTACATTCTCAGATCTTCAAGTACCCCTAGTTTGTATGCGGTAGTGAAAGACTGAATAGCGAGCGCTGTGAAGCCTTTGGTGTTGACGCCGAAACACATTTTGAGACCGGTTGCGGAGCCGATGGTATCGTTTAGGTGGTGGATATTTAGAATTTGGCTTAGATGTTCGGCTGAGGGAAGTTTATGCGGCCCGGAGACGATGAGATTGGGACAGTGCCAGTTGGGAGCTTGTCCTGTGATGGAAGATGGCCCTTTGGGGTAGGGAACGCCGCCGATGATGCCGCCGTCAAGGAAGTGGATTGATGGGTTCGCTTCAAATATGTTGGCAACATGTCTTGCTGTTTTTGGTGCGACAGCGTTCAGGTCCAAATAATACAATACTTTTTCGAAACTTCGAGTACCTTCGAGATTCTTGCAAGCTGTTGATATCCTCTTGGCGGTTACGACAGCATCACGTGGTGGGACGATCGAGAAGATGTAATCACATTCACGAACGAGTGTCAGGTCGTCTGGTAGGAGTTCGATTTGAGCTTCGCGGGCTCGGGATTGCGTGAGATCGCTACGGGAAATATCAGCCAGCGATCTTATAGAAAAATGAGACACTTGAATTCGAACGTGTACTTACCTCCGGTCACTAGCATTGGTGACCACTCGATAGTCGTGAGCTTTGAGCAACTGGCCGATGCCGAGGCCCATCTCTCCAATGGAAACTATCCCAATCGTAGCCATTTCGATGATTATAAGAGCGCTTGTGAAACCAGTGAAATATTTCCGGGATTGCCTATCAATATGAAATCATTTCAATACAATCTATCCCTTTTTCAGCATGTGTGTGGCGAACACGGCATCTCCACCCTTTACGGAAACTCCTACCCCGCGCAAAAGCGGCGCGGTCACCGATATCCCGCCATTGGCCGCAATCCTGCCCTTCAGGGTTTTCCGAAGTATAAGTCCCGTGTCTAAGTTTTGGATCAATGTTGCTATTACTGAAGGTCCAAAAGCTGTGTTTGAATGTTATTCCCGCTTGGAAACACGACGGGAAGAGAGAGCTCCACTGAATTAAGCGAGCAGAAAGGGGTTCGCTTCCAACGCAATGGCTTAGACTACATCGACTCTAAAGCTACAAGGTTCTAGGTGCTGAGTCTCTATTTCTAAAACTAGGTCGCCGAGCTTCACTCTTGTGGTTTGATTCTCGACCTCTTCAGGACCGTAGTATTTAAGCTTTCTTTAGCTGACATCGAAGACGTTCGTCAACAAGCCAAGCAGTAATTCTTGGGAATGAGGATTCTTAGAGTTTTAGGACAGCTTAGAGGGATCAGGATGGATAGCGTACTAGGATTCGACTGAATCACCAAAGCCATCAGTGCTATGAGCCCTCCTCACGGACTAAGACCTCAAGTGGTGAATCCGGATCGGATGCATGGGTAAGGAAACTCAGAGTAGGTGGATCATGCTTGCCAAGCCCCAACATAGAAGTTTTATTGAAAGCAAGAAGCCCGCGCTTTATACCATGTATCGGGGACACAATAACCATGGAAATTGTGAGTGTAATAAAGTCGACGTTCATTTTTATTCTAGCTGCGCAGTTGCTTCTGACACGTTCTAGGATCCAGATTCTAGCACCCGCGTGAGGAACTTCTGCCTATAGAGCACCCTCCCTTAACCCAACCCTCATAAACGTGATTTCCGGTAGTTTATCATATCTCCAAAAGGGTAGTCTCCCCCGCATTCTGTATTCAATCTCCACGCCCCATGCGTCCAGAACTATCTCCATCCTGTGTGCTATCCTATTACCCCACCCAGCACCACAAATAAAGTCCCTAGGCACCTTCACCAAATTCTGGAGCGTAGCTCTGGTGCCTGAGTGTCAGAGTAAGATAATCTCCCCCAAATTCGGGAATGCTTTAATAAAGCTCCCTAAACGTCTGCCTCCAGGCCCCATCAATGAATTTCCATCTATCACGCACGTTATCTTGCAAGTCGAGCGCTACTCTCTGTACCAACTCAGTCCAGATTGAATACTTGGTTATCGTGGACTTAATATCGGCGCAGGGAGCAGAATGTGTAACCAGGCCGCTGGATGGTTGAGAGGGAATATAGAGGATATCGAGACCGTAGCTGATGAAGATGCCCGATTCGTTGTCACGAGGAAAAGCGCCTGATTCGAGTTGCCAACTTGCTTGGACACAGAGGTGGTAGAGCCTCCGTGTCGCTTCTCGAGATTCTTTGCCGGCTGAAAGAATCGCGGGTGATTTGCCGCCTCCAGGTTTGAGGGTGACAAGACTTGGAGATAGAGACTCGATCCAGATTTGATATCTGAGTTCCTCGGGTAGCTTAGAGAAGTTGTGAAAGGTGGGTTTGATGCACCAGTCTGAGGCGAGGCGGACGGATCTGAAGACTGGATGCCCGGGCTCTCTTGGTTGATGGTTGACATGGTGAAGAGCACCCCTTGTATAAAAGTGTTCTACGAGACGAGGAACTTTGTATACTATGCTATTCCCGCTGGGTTACTGAAGCAGAAACGGGGAAATGCTCTCTTACTAGATGTGAAGCTGCTGAAATATGATATTCATTTGTTGGGGTCAAGATCTTCCCACGTCTTGCCTTGCTCAACTGCTGACAAGATTCACAAGTTTCTTTGAATGAAATAAAAACAGGATTCATGGAAGGCTTGAAGATTAAACATTCACTTCATCAAGTGCAGGAAGTAAAAGATGGCAAAACATGTCGGCCGAATCTCGAAAAGTATGAAGACGCTGTAGCATTCGGTATGAACCTTCAACAATAGCAAAAGCACCATCCTATCAACACCACACAAATATGCGGTGATATGCCAGAAAAAGAACAACTCGATCAACGCCACACATGTCTGCGGTAGTATGCTAGAACAAGCGCAACTCGTACATAATCATAGGCAAACTCCAAGCAAGGTCGTAAAACGATAGCAAGAGAAAGTAAGACCAGAACAAACAATCAAGCACCAACACCATCACGTCCCACCTTCTCCCAAAACCTCCTCAGCCCAAGCACCTTCGCCCTCGTCGGTGCCTCCTTATACTCCAATCTCCTTCCCCATCTTGGCGTCTCCACGGCATCTCTCTCCCTCGCAAACCTCCTCACCATCCTCCTCACATCCGGCTTTGCATTTATTCCCTCCTTACAATCACCCTCACACATCTGGCACCCTCTCCTCCTCCACTCATCCACCCACCCTCTCAACACATCCTTAACCCTCTCTCTCTCGATCCTCCTCTTCGTCTCCACCAAGCTCGGAGCCAGAAACCCTCCCGGCCCTCTCCGAACATAACACTCCCTAGGTAGCACCCCCAGCTCCACTAACTCCTCCGCACTCGGCCGCTTCAACAGCTGCCTATTCAGTTTAATCTTTATCAGATTTCTCCCCAAATTCCGCGCCGCGAGTGTGGTCCGCGTGATATATATCCGGTGCGCCATGAGCTCTGCGAGCGGCGGACGCAACGGGATGTAGTGCTCG
This sequence comes from Cairneyella variabilis, assembly GCA_001625345.1. NCBI lineage: Eukaryota > Fungi > Ascomycota > Leotiomycetes > Helotiales > Cairneyella > Cairneyella variabilis. The sequence goes on along the minus strand of AYLM01001977.1, from coordinate 22,849 downwards.
AGGGTGAAGGACGCGCGGTGCAGACGGTGGGTATGGAGTAGGGGATCGAGCGAGAGGTGGCGGAGGTGGTGGGAGGTGCGGGAGATGGCGAGGAGGTCGGGAATATCGAGGAAGGAGAGGATGTGCAGGAGGAGTTCGTCTGGGAAGCTCTCCATTGAGATGGATGGAGGGGTTGCGTGTCCGGGGAGGAGCGCGAGAGACGACATAGTGTTTGGTCCGTTTGCTTGTTTGTTACGTTGTCATGATATTGGGAGGTGCTGATGCGAGGATAGGACGAGATAGAAGGCCGTTGTTGTGGTCAAGTGGTCGCAGGTCAGGTGTTGATGTCTTGAGGTTGATGTTGGTTGTCGTCGTCTGCTCTTTTGGCGGGGTACGTATCGCGAATCGCCATCAGAGACAACCTCAAGTTGCAAACGGCCATGAAACACTTGACCCGAACAGCACCAGCCAACAATTCCCAAATGTCAATATTATTGTTTTGATTTCTATCCAAAGGAAAGTTTCTTTGTTGCATGTCGCTCAATCGGTCTCTCTCTTCAAATGGCGAATGTTTTACAAGTGAAGTCACGTGTTGTCCCCTTTTCAACGTTCATCTGGTTTCGTTTGGGAGTATCAGTGAGCAAACGTCAAGAATCCCCATCGCGAGCTGCTGCAGAACTCTCAGGCACCATCTATCATCGTTGACCCTGATTTCCCTGGATTTTCCGATGACCCGGCGCTGCCACGAGTCCGTATTCCCCACTGTGTCAACGTCTCGATGGAGGCCGCCCCCGTCGCGTCCTCCCTATTCGAGCCTCACATACACCACTTGCACCATTGGCCGTTCAATTCGAGGCTGGCCATATCGTCGGAGAAGAACAGCTCATCGTCTCCGTCGACCCAGGACATTGCAGCCCAACCGAAGTATGCCAGTGTTGCCTGAAGCCCTGTACGCACAGTACTGCATGCAGCAGCCTCTTTCTAGGCTCGACCCAGGCTTATGTAGCCTGCTGTGGTCCTTCTGCATGCCCTGTAGCTGCTTTAGGTCCTTGTGGCCGCCTCGTCGGCTACCAGGCTCCTTGGCTGGCGGCCCGCGATAGCATGGAACCCCCGTCAAATCATACCTTTCGCCCCACACACCCAACTATATCCTAATACCCCAATGACACCTCAACGCTTGTGCCGGCGAACTGGACTCCGTCCAACGCCTTCCCGAGTCATAATCACCAATGAGCTCACAGAAGTCCCATGTGTGAGGCTGTCAACCTGAGTTTAATTTTCTCACATGCCTTTTCGGAAGAGTTATTGGGTGGAGGGGAAGCAAAGCTCCCGCCGGTCTGCATTCAGACCTTTGTCATGTGTCAATTCATGGACCCAAGGGAGAGGATAAGTGGGATATAAATTTAGACGTCTTCGTAAGTACCTTGTACTGTATTCAGTATGTGATTTCACAAGGTGTATGATTCTTGGCAATCAGGCAATCGCTGGCAAGATTGTAACATTGTTCTGTAAAGCCTCGATGGGTCGCAGACGAGGCCTTGTTTACCTCTATTCGCCTGCACTGCCTGACGCATTCGCGAGAATGTGGCCAGATGTTCGTAAACATCGGCTAGACGCAAAGCATCCTGTTCTCAATACTGTGCTCGAAGTGTGCATCAGGTAATGTCGACGTAGCCAACAATTCTTCCAATCCCAGCCCCCATCATATTTCGGGCCAAATAGCCCTCCTCGGCGGTCCAAGGCGTTCCCATTTCACCCTTGATCCAAGTCGAAAATTGCTATAATTTCGCCTTGGAATGCACGCCATGTCATCTATCAGCTCAGAGGTGGTGTATGAGCGGTGAGTGACGAAGCTTGCAGATTCTGCATATCTCTTGCCACCGTGAGGCGTTGCAGTCGTATAGGTCTCGGCCATTAGCCAGCAATGTGGCATGGTGGATATGATCATCCGGCCTCCATGAATGCTCCCTGTCGCTGCCAGCATGCCACCAGAAAGGCTTTTCCCGTGTCAAGGGCTGGCAGATATTGTCTTTGATTTGTTTTCTGACTCGGTTAGAACAAGAGAAGTAGAGATATGACAGAAGGAGAAATTGGTGATGAGAAATCTGGTGTGATATGAAAAACATGCAGAGTACCCCGAGCCATAGAGCTTCACAAGTAAGACTGGAAGTAAGAGAGCCAAAGTGAGTATGCCACGTATGTGGACCCCCATTGGAACCTTCATCGCCAAAGTATGTTCTCTGATCGTGTAATGAGAACCCGTGAGAGCAGCAGGGCTGCTCTAAGATCTGCAGACCGACAAGCTCGTGTTGGTCTTCATGCAGAGTGATGAAGCAGTTCGTTGATCTTGCCGGAAGCCATCACTGCCAACACATCATTTGTATCCTTGCCCAATTCGAGCCGGTACTGGGGTGTGAACATGGCAGAGTCATGCCTCGAGTAGACGAGTACTTGCCAAATGTGGCTTCTGAGGCTGCAGGATATGGATCCGTCCTTCTGCCGTCGCCGGCAGTCACTAGACTGCGGTGCCATGCGTAGGAGGATCCACTCTCCCGAACTCAATTCCAGAAGGGACTCGATATGGCTTCTACTAAAAGAATCGATAGATTGAAGCCACCGCTCCCTGCGCCAGGACTATGCAGATAACCTGATAAGTTAAATCAAGGATTGCTAAAGTGCCAAAAGACCAGCCGGACTCTCTGCAGTATGGTTGCCACCGAGTTGACAACAACAAAATGACAGCAGATCAGAGCAGCGGCATCTTCCCCGTCCCTTCTGGTTGGATAGGAGAAATGGAGTTGAGGGATTTCTTTGACGATGCTGGTCAGGAATCCATCCATAATAGTAGGGATTAGGTCCGTCTCAAGCTGCCCGACTATCCCGTGGCCATCGAGAGACGGGAAGGCCCATGTAGTCAGGCCGTTGACCTTCCACTTATTACCGGAATTGAGGAGATCGGGGGGAACTTGCATAGAAACCATGCATCGACCGACTATAATGTGACTGAGTAGCGCCGCAGGACGGATTGCATGAGCTTCCATCACCTTCCAACGAAAACAAACGATGTGCTGGCATCTGCACAAGGGAGAAACCCTATCAAAAGTTAGCTGACAGTGATTCAAGCCAGCTGGTCTGCCCACATCCAGACCGATGCGGCAGAAAAGCAAGAGGCGGGGATGGAATGGGGTGAAAGACCCGGCCAGGATGTGGCCAAGTTGACAAACACATGGACCTTCTCCACCCCCGACATGTTAGGTCCGCGATGGACCTAATGTACACTTGTGTGGTTCTTTTGGTTCGACTGCAGGAAGATGGAGGTTATGATCCACTTAGGAATTGGCGATCGAGGACGGCGTTGAACGCGAAGGGCCGAAGCGTTGCGTCTGCTGATATCGACGTGTATCCGTTCGCAGCATAAATAGCCCTCTCCATTCCCACTATGAGGCCCATTGAGTATCAGCAGCCGAATATCTCAATCAGTCTTCCATCCAACAATCCATCTCTTCTCAAATATATCCTTTGCATCAAGCAACATAAAACTCTTTTGAGTCGAACTCTGTCCATAAGGCACCCATCTAGTAAATCGTCCATCGATAGCCAGTAAGTTTTCGTCTTCGAGCCCCTGTTGTGTCAAGTGTGGTCTCTTGGACAAGACCAGGCTGACGTTTTGTGACCTTCCAGAATCGATCACCATGTGCTTCTACGACTGCAACGTCAATGCCTGTAACTGTTGGTCCTGGGGATACTTCAGACAGCATTGCTCGAATGAGTATCGAACCGGCGAAACCTGCGGGATGAAACTCGTGATGAACCGCTATGACTTGCAGGAGAAGTGCAAGATCTGCACCAAGATCGACACGAAGATGAGGTCCATATACAAGGAGGAGTGCAATATCAGTCGATGGAGGAAGGAAGGCCACCGTTCGGCCTCGATTGATAAGTCCAAGGACATCATCAAGGGTCTCCAGGCCGACATTAAGAAGCTCGAAAAGACGAAGGAAGAAAAGGCCAACAGCTTGAGATGGTAAGAGCCACAACCAATGACATAGATCCAAGGCTAACCTTGCGCCAGAACAGAGTGATGTCACTGATGGACGGAAACCAGAGCTTGCTGAAATGATTGTGGCTTCTCATGTTTTCGAATATTTGTTCTGTTCTGCTTCTCCTGGACTGTCGTTAAAGTACGTATTTGTGGCACAAATTGTTGGCGCTGGGAATGAATGGCTCTGGCTGAGCAGGTTATCATCATATCAAGACTCAGGTAGCTTGCGATAGTGCATAACGATGAAACGGCCTTCAACGATGCTGAAGTTCCAAATGATTTGTGACGGCGTAGATAGAGAAATGATCCAATGAGATTCCTCCGATTCTCGGTGGGAGCCAGACAGCATGACCGGGCGCCTACGCCCACCCCTGGCGGTTCGCAAGATTGCCCGGTGGTGGGACCTTGGGCATCAACCCCTCCGGACAATAATAAAATAGTATGAAGCGAGATCTCCCAGACTTTCTCATCGTCGCGAGATGAGAGATTGTGATCCAAGAGGGGAGGATGGAGCTGTTGTGAAGGTGTTATGTAGTGGTGTTGAGAAAATATCCGGCTAAGCGCCTGCAGCACATTAGCCTCGGCCATGATGATGAAAAATACACAATGCACGTAGAATTGAGAACCGACGGCCATATAGCTGTCCAACATCGCAGAGCCTCGACGAAAGATATAAAGATGTATGCAGAAAAAAAGAGAGGAAGGGCTCCGGTCTTTATGGGACGGGTCCAAAGAGACTTCGATGAAGTGTTAATTGTGAACGTGGCTAGCTTTTAATGGACCCTTTGTCGCAGCCTGACGGAGAGGTTCAGAGCAATTTGATAGGCTCTGCCCATTGATCCAGCAGCCAGTGAACAGGCGCTTTTGACAAAGGAAATGCTTGAATGATACAACGCATAGTCAACGTCCGCTTAGCTGGTCCAGTGAAATCCCAATATCCATATATCCATCCTGAACGGTGCGGCGAGCTTTTGGTCTCGGTCGAAGTATGAGGGTATTTGAATGACCAGCTGGCGCCCGACCGAAGTGGAACACAATTTCCCAGCAGGACCAAGTACCATGCTCATTCCATGGTCGACTCTGCATCTGCAAACCCTCCAAGCAGTGGTCCTATGCCCTCTGATTTGATGGGCTTGAAGGTCTTCATCTCCTCCACGTCGTCCTCCTCCGAAATCCAACCATCAGAGGTGTTCGGCGTGCTTTCGGTCAGGAACTGATTGGCTTTGCCGGCTGCATCGTATGCAGACATCTTTGCAAGTACGTCCTGATATTGCAATAGCCTGGCATCTTGGGCGGGAAGTGAGGCAGTAGTAGTTGATGGAGGAGGTAGGGTGGGTGGTACCATGGCAAATATGTCCACGAGATGGCTGTTAAGAGCGAATTAGCTTCTACATCTTTGTTGACAGCAGGGTATTCTGAGATGTGCGAGAGTCGAAACAGTCCCAAGAACCTCCTCTGGCTCGAAATCTTACTTGGATGTCTGCGTCACGACCTTCTGCAAGGCTTCTGTTTCTCGTTGAACCTCCTGTGGATCTGCTTGGATGATGCCCGTGTTATGGTCCCCGAAGCTGCCATAGTGGTTTGCGTGAGGGTCGTCGAAAAGTAATCGCGATTGTTCATCCTGGTTGAGGGATGCAGTCAGTTCATGACACCCTCTTCTGCGGAATTATAGCTCAACTGACCTCGTCCGATAAGTCGCGGTCTCGATCTCTCCCTAGACAGGAGGAGCAGGCGCCCATGATGGCGAGGGTGGGAGGCCGAGGAGATTAGTTTGCGCCGGCACCTCACACGACACCCGCACTTATTGTTCTAGAGCGCCAAGCATAGGGAATTGTTCGGAAAGGACTGTAGTTCGACAAAGGGCGACCAAATCTATGTGAAGGGTGCAAGGCAAGAAGGCGCAAAGGGAGGGAGGAACATGGTCGTGGACGGAGGTTGTTGACAGAACCGGAAGAGGCTGCGAGGCGAGCATCATTGTTTTAGGGCTGCGCTAAAAGCGGAAAGGTCGCAAAATGCTGGTCCCTTGCAACGATGACACCTTCTCTCCTTCATAACTTTATCGAAAGCATTATGATTCTAGTTCAAACATTCCACCCTTCTTTAACATCAGCAATGGCTCGATCAATGTGTTGGTTGGTGTTCCTCGCAATATTTATCAAGCTAGCATTGTGTCAATACCTTTGAGTGGTCAATTGAGCTGACCCGAGGCTGAAGAACCTGATACTTCCTTCAAGCTTGTTTTCGAAGGAAGAATCGAAACTCCATTACCAGTCTCTCATATGTCTTCTCGGGTCTTCTTCAAGTCTTCCCCTCATTTGCATGTTTCCAAGGCGATTTTTTAAGCCAATGACGAATTTCACTTGATGGGCTCATGGCTTCATTCAAAACGCAGAACCGATCTTTGGCGTCCTTGCCTCAAATGACAATTGCTTTCTCTTGGAGGATGAGTGTCGGATTGGTCTCACGTCTCGTGTTCTGTCTTTTTGCTCTGATTCAAGCACATTCTGATCTCCCTTGCTTCAACTCGGACTCCTGAGACTCGAGTGACGAGCATGACAAGGCTATCAATATATCAAGTGGTAATCAAGCCTTGCTCGAAGAATATTTTCATCCCTCGTGATCACTCTATCTATAAGGAGGCCTCGCCATCAATGCGTGAGTCTTCACAGCAAGCGATCCATGTCAACAAGTCATTACACCACTCTGCACAAACGGTCTTCACTCTCTGTCCTCTCGCACACCACTCTTCATCTGCTCGAATCCTCTTCATATTCAAACCAGTACCAAGCATTTGTCAAGTCTTGCCCGAAATGTCTCAATATACTCGTCTCGTGGCCGCTACCATTCTGGTCTTCTCCGTACCAGCATTGGCCAATCCCTGGCCACATGAAGCCTGCCCAAACTCCTATACCACAGCCGTCACCACGACTGTATTTATGCCGCTGCCATGCACTCCTACCACCACCATGCAGTCCATGCAGACTTCGGCAACTTCCTCAGACATGATGACCTACATGACGCTGGAAAGCAGCAGCTACGTCGTTCCTCCAATGACCTCTTCGATGGCACCTGACTGCCAGCACAACAACTGCCTACGCCAATTCCTCCGCGAGTCACCAGTAACCGGGTTTTGCGCAACTTACACTACGGAAGTCAACACCGAGACTACCGACCTTCCAACATTCGTCTCTCAATGCCACGCCGATCCATCCCGCATCTCATCTGCCTGCTCCTGCGTGGTCACCGGTCCTGTCATCACCTCCATAACAACGCCACCTTCCACAATGATCACCGAGATGAGCACTGCCGAGGGAACGTATACCAGCGAGATGCCCATGTCCGAGATGTCTCACGGTCACCATCACCACCATTCTGGCATGCCTATGTCCATGTCGATGACTTATGCGGCCCCTTCCTCGACCACTAAACCTGGTTCTTGCTTATCCAGTGTGATATTCGAGACTATCACGGCCAGCGAGACAACTTGGATTACCATCACCACGGTCCAAGATCCCACGATGGCAATGGATAGCTCTACACTCTCAGGCGCCGCTGCTTCCTCCAACGCTGCTGCTAGCTCGAGCACAGACAGCTCGACCGTGGACATGCCGATGGCAACCAGCATGGGACACCTAGGTCACTGGTGGTAGATGGGTCACAAATGGAAACCTTGGAAGAGACGTTCGGGTAGTACAGAGTTAAGAGGGAATGGTAGATCGGAGGACGAGGCGTTTTGGACGGGAAAATAAATTTTCTAGTGGTGGAGTGCAGAACTGGCATGACCATCACTTTCCATTCTGTACCGGTGATGCTTGCATCACCACATATGTCATATCCTTAATTATGAAACAACTATACATCAATCCGAGAACTTATTCCCGAATTCTGAATGCAGTGCGACTCTGTACTTTTCGTATCATGTGACGATGTTACCTTAAGGCCGCAAAATTCAATAGTGGGGTTCCGCAGTAAGCTCAAATTTCGCGCAACTCTTCTCCTCAACACATCCAACTTCTTTACCCACGAGAACATGGCTCCTCAGACCGAAGAGGAGGAGGCCTCCTTATTGCGTGATAACATAGAGAATGAGAAGAATACATGGTATCAAACATGGAAGAACAACCAAGGGATGTTCCTCATCTTACTCTCCGAGATCGCTGGGTCGTCCATGGATGCCATCGTGCGGTTCCTTCAGCAAGGTGATCGTAAAATGCATCCGTTTCAGGTATGTTTCTCCAAAATCACGTTGACTATCATACTCGCTAACTATCATAGATCATTGTTGCTCGCATGGGAACAACTTTTGTGCTCAGCATGATCTACATGTGGTGGACTTCCGTCCCGAACTTCCCTCTTGGAGAGCGGAGTGTACGCGGCTGGTTAGCTCTTAGATCATGTTTCGGATTCGGAGGGTTATTCTGTCTATACTGTACGTATCTCTTTTCTCATACCTATCCCTAAAGATCAGAACTCACACCGAACAGACTCAGTCCACTACCTCCCCCTCGCCGAAAGTACCGTCTTCCGCTTCCTCGTCCCCCTCGTCACCACCTTCGCCTGCTCCGTCTTTCTCCATACCACTTTCACCCGAAAGGAACTCATCGCGGGCCTCGTCGCCATCCTCGGCGTCGCCATTATCGCTCACCCTGCCGCAATCTTCGGCCATATCGACGACCCCACTAATCTCGATCCCCACGTCCTCAAAGCCGACTTGCCAGTCGACTCGGTAACACCCACTCAGCGCTTGCTTGCAATCCTAGTATCTCTCATCAGCGTCATCGGTGCTTCCGGCGCCTACACCACAATCCGAATCATTGGCCACCGAGCCCACGCTCTCATCTCTGTAGGATATTTCTCATTCCTTGGGACTGTCGGGTCCACCATTTTCCTGCTCGCTGTCCCAGGAATTGGCTTCACCATGCCTCAAGGTGCGCGAGAATGGATTCTACTAGCTTCACTGGGCGTGCTCGGCTTCGCATTGCAGTTCCTTCTGACAGCAGGCTTGCAAATGGACAAGAGCAGTAAGGCGACGAGCATGCTGTACACGCAAGTGCTGTTTGCGTTGGCGTTTGATTGGGCCATTTGGGGTGTGTTGCCGGGTGGGTGGAGTATTTTTGGTGGGTGTATTGTGATTGCGAGTACGCTGTGGTCGGCGTTGCAGAAGAACCCGAGTCCAGCGAGAGTTCAGGAGGTGGATGAGGAGAGTGCGTTGCTTGGTAGAGATGCAGAAGATGCTCGGGAAGTGGGAGATAGACGAGCAAGTGTGATCAGCATTTGATCTAGAAGACTATAAAGAATACCATTGGGAAAGGAAAGAGCATACAAGCTGTCGGTACCAATACAGCTATGGTACTGGCCTGCCCCTATCCTTGTTGTATTTTTGAGTAAAGAATGGCCATTAAAGAACCCCAGCTCTTCGGTACGAGCAACGTCGCCGGACAAACTCGGCAGCCAGTCCTGTTCAGAGATTTCACCGGTTGATTCTGGTCGCCGAAGTCACCCTATCACCCTCTCACCCTCTCACCCTCTGCTGAATCAACAGCTCTTGCTAAGGGAGGCTTAAAAGGTCAGAATAGGACTTTACTTTTCATTTACTTCTATGTCGTCATTCCAATAATTACTGTCGTAGTGAGGCTTGCCGTCAATGTGAGGGTAGACCCCTACAGTACACTAGAATATGAAAGAGTTAGAAGAGAGTTGTGTTGTTTATCTGTCAACTGGGTCACGTGAGGGGAAAATAGTCGTTATTGGTTTCATTAGTCCTTCAATACAGTGAGTTCTAGGCTATTATATAGGGTATAAAATAAAGGGGCCTATAGGCTATTTTGCCCCTAAAATAGCCTAAGCTGAGAGCTGTTTTTCAGGCTTCGCTAGCGACACCTTGTTCTCAGCGCTTTAGGCCTAGAGCGTCCCCTAAAGCGACCCTTGTACAGTACAGCTGACACTATCCTTCTACGTTGTGCTAGCTAAATACCCTGACCGTACCCCGTTCCTTCCGTAACAGTCGACTCCGTCGATAGTTTGTACAGGTTTCTATACTCATAAAGATCAATCAATACAGGCCAGATTTTCACTTATTGAAATCGGAAGCATAAAGTAGGAAGACATAAAAATTCTCCGTCCAGCATCAAGAGTCTTGCTAACCTTCACGAGTATGACCATGGTTGGTTCGCTATTCTCGTTGACTCCCCATGTTCAGTCAGAGAAACTGTATATCTTAACCCGTCGAGTAGGGTCATACATCAATCGGACGTGGAGAGTGTCCTTCTTAGCATACAAAAGCATGATTCACTCGGAGACAGTCACTTGAGAACTCAGCAATCTTTCACTCTGCGACTGAAGAACTATAAACAGCGTGCTTCTCTGTGTTCCTTGAGCCTGCCAAACCGTGGGCCTCTACCTCGCTAGAAAGAATGCTCGGTGCGAGACTAGAAATAAGATTATCTACACAATTCAAAAGCATGCATAATCTTAGCGTACCAGAATCTTGAGGATTCAGATCGGAGCTCAATATATTTCCATTGGACCAAAATAGGTCGAAATCTCGACGTCCATTCTCGCGTTACTCTCCATCTACTCTGAAAGATGCTTCTCCCAAGCTGTAATGTTGTGCTTAATTGTAGTGAATCGAGGACTCGGTTTACCAAAGGCGAAGGGAAGTATTTAAGAAGTTGAGAGAATATACTCGAGAAACAACTGTGCCTCATCTCTAGCTAGCCAAAAGTAAAGCTTTAGGTACTCGATGGAAAAGTGTTGTGTTTAGTAGAAGAAAAGTATTTCTATAGTTTATATTGATTTCGAACCCTTAGTTCCTATCCATCTAATTCTAGGTCCATGGAATTTAAGGTCTTAAAAAAGAGTTCATGGTACGTAGAAAGTCGACGGCAAGTGACAAATTGGCGCAAGAGCATTTATATAACAGTGTCAGAATATTAGCATGCGTAACCAGAACCTAGTTCTCGAGACTTGGAAAGTAACCGGCATACTTCGATTGAGGCACGCAGAAGTTGCAGGACTTAGAGGAGAAAGCTATGCTCTCTCTTTCCACTGTTTGCAGTGTCTTAGCTAGCATGTATTTTGCGAGGAACTTCATTTACTATTGCCTTGGTTGTGACATATATGCGCCATTGATAATCGGTGGACTGGAGTCTAGTGAATCAGTGCTGTGATGTCCTGCTGAATTGGGAGTACTTGAGAAGTATATAGTATATGAGCATCCCGAATCTACCTTTTAGGAACCCATCACACAAAGCAAGGGGGGAAAGGAGACAGGAGGGGATCGTACTGAGCTGAATATTTTCTAGGTTACTCACCAGTTCCTTGGCCCTTAGTCTTGTTTCTATAAGGATGACTTTTTCCAGCCCCAAATTCAGGAACTTGGGACTTGAAAAACTGATAGCGTTGTTTGAGTTTGGACGGCGGAAGCTGAAGTGACAATAAATTATAGATTAGCAACAATTCCAGGATATAAACCTATGCCTAAGAAAGGATTAAGCGGCTCACAGGCTGAAACTTGGGCCTATGAAGAGGATATAGTATTACTCTAATAACACTTCAAGATTTCATGAAGACACTCGCTAAAGTGCGGCTATTTGTAGAAGCAATAGGTTTGTTGAACCACCAAGATCACCTGTAGCCAGTTATTTATACTTACAGAACAAAATTTTGCGGCAATTGAATTGAAGATTGTTGCTGCAAATGTCATACGACTCGACCTGACTTGCCCAATGCGGCTTAGAAATAGCCGAAGCCTTGCAGGCAGAAGCTGTCACTTGACTTCCTTGACTTCAGCCCTCCTACTTCTCACACGGTAACTCATTTTCGAACGTCTTGGATCCACCTTCCTTCCTAATTTTAATTTAAAGCCAAGCCTTTACACGTTTGATTATTGAATTTTGAGCATAATGCCACACCACCCCGAACGCGAACCCGTGATTCACCCACCAAAGCTGAAAATCCTCGATAGTAGTAGTTACACATCGACTGTGTATTTATTACCCGGTGAGAAGGATGGAGAGCCGGGAAAAGTTGTTAAGGTGTCCACGGGCGAAGATGCAGAGCAGTTCTTTACTACCCAGAGGGAGGCCGTGAGCGCTTCGAGAGTGCTAGCGGGCATCCATGTATACCAGCCTTTCATGGCGTATACACACCTCCATCAGCATAACCTGGGAGCCGAGTGAGTGAGGATGGCCGGGACGTGGAACAATTTGGGGTTGAAGAAAAAGAGGAAGCTGCTGAAGAAACCGAAGCCCCATAAAGCCTAGGACTAGTACTACAACTGGCGGCGAAGGGAAACCTCTACCGCCACCCCTGGGACGTCAAAATTGGGGTTAAGAAGAAGCCAAGTGATGGTCAGTTACTGAGATGGGCAAAGCAGGCTACTTCCGCGTTGGCGTTTGCGCATAAGTTGGGAGTGCTTCATGCTGATATTTATGTCTCTAATTTCTTTCTCACGCCTTGGACCTTCCAAGAGAGCGTGAATGTTGGAGAGAAGGCCGAAAGTACAAAGAAAGAGAAAGAGAAGGAGGATACTTGGGTTGAAAAGGAGGAGGAAGAGACATTAGATCTGTTAGTAGGCGACTGGTCCGGCGCATCAATCGATGGCGGGGAATCATACTCGAGCTACAGGTTGACGCATACGATGTTCCCTCCTTTGGATCTTAGCTCCGATTCCCATTCTAGTACTGGTGAAAGGGGGGTAGAATCCTCAAGCGGGCAAGAAAGGAAATGTCAAGACGGTCCTGAGGTTGAGGGTAATGGTGGCAGTGAAAGTAGTTCAGGTTCGGATATGCATGTGCCCATCACCATCCAAACCGAGATCCACACTCTCGGCTGCGCGATATATCACACGGTTACGGGCCATGACCTATTCTCGGATCTCAATGACCGGACACAGGAAGGGAGACGAGAGGTGATCCGAAGACTCCGAGCTCGAGAGATGCCTAGCCTTGATGGCTTGAGAGTTTTGAGCGATGTGGTGAGGAAATGCTGGGCTTGTGAGTTTGAGAACATGCGTGAGGTTGTTGCAGAGATTGAACAGGAAGAGCAAGCAAGGATTGGTGGAGAGGAGGTGAGGGAATGAGGGAATCGTCTTTGAAGCAAAAGACTCAGCCAGATGAGCTTTATATGTGGGTATCCCAACGAGAAAAGCATGGATGGACTTGCAAGAAAAGGCATCACTTCACTCGAAGCAGGCATATGGCCCAGCAACCAATGTAGACAGTTCTTCAAAACAGAAGGTATCTCCATTAGATTCATTCGATTCACTTCCCAATTCTTGCTCTAAGATGCGGCACAACACCCATCCCAGCTCGGTTCCCCCACAACTCGGGGCACCATAAATACAGAATAAGGGAATTATCGCTCTTCCTTTCGCCATCATATCGTGTCATGAAAACAAGTGTTCAATTGCTCCACCCAACTATCAGTATCCTTTCGCCCCCTATATACACTGTCTATCTATCTCCTGTAAGTGCCTGGGCTATTGAGAGGTCCAAACCCCGGACTCTGCATCTGACCACCGCCATTATACGGCGCCGGACTCGCTAGTCTTGCAATATCCCTTCCGCTTCCACTGCCATTACTCCTCTGGCTCGCACTCGTACCTGGTCTCGGCATCGGCGGCGCAGAAGCATCACCAAAATAGTCTCCTCCCTGCGGTGGTCCGCCGGGTCCTGGATCAGTCATGTTACGGTATTGCTGTGGAGGTTGGTTTCGGGGAGCTGAGGTTGGATTCTGTGGTGCCGCTGATGCACTCCGCATATTAGGGTTATAGGGTTGGTACCCAGCAGGACTATTTGGTCCGCGACCACTAGGAGCGGGAGAGTTGCGGCCGTACTCGGAGGGAGGTCCACGGGGGCCGGGTGAGTTGCGTCCATACTCGGACGGAGGTGGGCCACGGTTCATAGGGGCAGGTGAGTTTCGGCCATAGTCACCGGGAGCGGGACTCGAGCGGCCATTAGGATATTCATTGTAAGGAGTGCGACGGCCCATACTTGGAGCAGGGCCTGTGGGGGTATTTGATCTCAAGTCATCGACGGCTCTTGGCATTGGACGACCATTATATGAATCCATGCTGCCTTGCTGAGCATGGAATGGTAGGCCAGCTGAAGGGCTGCGGTTGTCTGTGTATGAGACAGGACTTGCAGTGTATCCTCGATCACCCATTGCACTTGGCATTCTTGGTGGACCCAACGGCGAGCCATAGTTTTGTGAGTTGCCAGTCATCGTGCGTTGAGGTGCACCTGGGTATCCATTGGTGTCCAAAGGAGGAAGAGACGGCACCGGAGAAGCAGATCGGCCATAGCCCATTTCAGATGCATTGCCCATAAGAGGAGCATTCGAAGCATAACTGGTGTTTGACATGCCGGAGGATCCAGTAACAGTACGAGATGGTAATGGTCGCTTCTGATCCAATGAGTCGAGCTCGAATGCTGGAAGAGTGGGTTGGCCACTTGGAGTACCAGGTCGGCTGGAGTACACAGGCAGCGTAGCCATGGTATCGTTGCGATTCAGCATTGGCATCTCTGGCAGCTTGTCGCCATCCTTCGGGTCGAACAAAGTAGGAAGTGTAGCTTGGCGACCTTGTGGTTTCTCGCCCTTTTTAAGTGCCTTCGCATCCGCCTTGATACGTCTTCGTTCCTCTTCCTCGATCGCCTTGTTGACCTTGACGCTGACAATCTTGGCCAATCGTTTGTTAATCTTGCGTTCACAGTACCCTGACACACCACCGTCGGCTCTAGGGATGTAGTGCCATAGGAAAAGGACGTAGAACAGCATTGCTAACAGAAGGGAGAGAGCACCAAAGATCCAAATGACAAGAGTGAAGACCATGCCAGAAAGAATGACAGCCTGTTGATGTTCCTGTTGGGCGAGAAGAGCAATGTTCTTGAAGAATCCAAGGAGCGTTGATCCAACATCGGTGGTGTCAGTAGGATCGAGCTTAGCAGTGAACACAGAGTACAATGTCAGAGCGTTGGTGACTTGTCGGGGGCCTTGACAGAAGATGATTCGAATCCAAGCTGTCACTGTTAGCTCAACCCAGGGAACGGAGTGCCGGACTTACATTGGAAAGAGAAATATGTGAAAAGAGCCACGTATTCCGTTCCCTTCTTCGATTTCGTCAATTCTGCAAAGACCAAGAATCGCCTCCAGCCACGACCCTTTCCAAGTCGGACAGATTCAAGTCTAACAGCGAGAGAATCCAAATAACTCTCAGCGACAGCACCTCGTCTCATGACACGCATGGCGCGAAGATGTTCAAAACCGAGATTGACCCAAGAAGCGATAATACAGGCAGAGAAGATCCATTTCGAGACATCCAGAGGGATATATGGTTTGATCTCGCCGGACCACCGGTTGAAAGCGAGAAGATTGACAGCAGTAAAGGTATCGACGCAGTAGACAGCAACGGAGATGAACAGAGAAAGCCAGAGATAACCGTAAGCCAATGGTTGGAAGCAGGACGTTGAGTGGAAATCATTGAGACTCTGTGATCAATTAGCTTGGCTCGTCCCCGATTGCAAATGTACCTACAATAAATTCCCACTTCTGTTCAGGACGGATCTCCTCCGCCTTGACTCGTCCGGAGCAACCCATTGTATAGTATTAAAGTCGAATAATCTGGCACTGCCAAGTCGATAGAGCACCTGGCTAGAAGGGAAGGTCGTCGAGTCGTGGGGAAATGTGTTGGTTAGTAAAGATTGTAGGTGGCCGGTGATAGCTCGTCGAATCAATCGAGAATCAACTCGCCGGTGTTGGCGATGGATCAAATCAATCTCGCACTCGTCGTTCTCCGCCTGCGAAGGAATCGACTGTGCGGATTGCGTTGGAGAGTGTCGATGATGGATCAAAGGAAGGACGCGAAAGGAAATGGAAGGAATGTATTTGTGTGGTGGTGGTGGTGGTGTTGGTGTTGGTGTTGGTGTTGGTCAACGAGAATAGCAGCAGCTTGCTATTGTTGGCATCGACAATGCATTGCGTGCGGCTACTATTTCGATCGCAGCTGACGACAATTGGAACGATGTGTGGTAGGAAGTGGTACTATCGGTCGACGGTCGCGCGGCGGATGGTACAAGACTCTGTATGGCTTTTGGGCGGGCGGTTTGATCGCTGCAAGTCGGGTCTTTGGCGATGTCGCAGGCGGTCGGATTGGGATGTGTCGGCGGCGATGATTAGAGCTCTTCGGGTTCAATGCGCAATGCGGCGGGACCTCTAATTTGGCAGATGGGAAGCAGCGGAAGCAGCGAGCGACGGATCAAAGGAGTGAAGATGTTCGGATGGACGAACTGCGCAAATGTAAATACAGTAAGTAGATGGAATGTTTCCTCCGATAGAGGCTGTGCTGTGCTGTGCTGTCTCAAAATGAGTGTTTGCGCTGGGCGAGCTAAGGGGGTGAGGGTGGTGAGGGTGGTGAGGATGGAGATGGGACGAGAAGGGAGACCCGGCCTGTCGACGAGGGTGTGAGCGGCGTCGTGAGAAGGTGCTGGCTTGCTAGTGCTCCTCCTTCTTTGGCTGTACCTCACCTCGAACCTGCGGCGGATGGAGTGTCAGGTACAGGGGCTGCCCCTTCCTGTTCGTCGTATTTGAGCAGCTGATTGGCTGTGTTCCTGAATTTAACCGGATCAATCTTAAGTCGAGCATGGGGTAGCTCCTTGCTGGAGTTCCGTGCTGTAGTTCCTGCGTTTGTGCCTGAGGACACGATAGGTACGAGAGTACGAAACTGCCAGGCATTAACGGCTTCGTTTCAGCGAGGACACACCCGGGACCGGGACCGAGTGAAGCAGCAGCGAGTGGGCCACGGTTATGCCCGTCTATCAGATTTATGAAGTCATATACATAAATAGACGGAGATCATGGCAGGGCTGCATTACTGTATCTGCATAAAATCGTTTGTTGGTGCAAAGGTGAAAAGGGGGCCAATCACGGAACGAGAAGGTGTTTCGAAGCGGCCAAGACCTCCCGCTCTCTTCCAGCGGAAACGGAACTTTATATTCCCTCGAATATTATCGAAACCAAACAATAATTCGGACACGCAAGTCCTTCTCGTTCAGAGTGGTTTTATGCATATCTTCAGTTCTGCTACTATATCTCTGCCCTATCATTGAAATATACGCACAAGTTTTCCCGCTCCACGGCTCGGAGCTGTATGTTTCTCCCCACAGCCATCCGCACGACCGCCTGCACAGCACCTGCACAGCATGAATGATGAATTCAGCCACCGCTGAGGCCATCTCCACGCTGGCACACAAAGAAACTTGAGAACCATGAGGCTGAGGCGGCCTTCGTCAAGGAACTTGCTTTTGCGGTCAGCCGCAGCAGAACTGTATCTCCATGTCCCGATTGAAGACCACCTCCACTGCTCCACTGAGAGTCCACAAATTCGAAACCTTGGAATAAGGGTCAGGCAGACTCGGAAATATCACATGACAGGGCAAGTGTCACGGGTGTCCATGGCCAGTGTTGGCCTTGTTGCCTTAGGCCGCCATACCTACCTTAGTTAACTTCTCCGCTCCCGCGTAACTTAGCACTTTACATAAGAACTCCCAGTACACTGATCTGCACCCAACCCGTACACCGGATACTTCGGATTCGCCTTGATGATCTATCCGAGGCCATGTGCTGAGGAGTGGGATCGCGATGGTCTCCTCGTTGAACAGGCCTTGACCACCAGCTCGAAACCTTTGAAATAAGGGCCAGGCAGATGATGGATTTGACGGAGCCATCACCTGAAGTGAAGGTCCACGGGTATCGTCTGACCGCACGGGAGCATGTGTTGATGATCTATCCACTGTCCGAACTTGTTTGCTGAGAGGATACGAATCTTGTCATGGGTTGTCCGTGGGCTGCTGGCCGAGCTGACTTTGATTTGAATCCGTTGTGTAGGACCGGCAGTGCCAAAAATTGCTGTGCTTCAAACGAACTTGAGAGGTTTGCAGATATTTAAAATCCTACATTTTAAAGGTGGAACAGTGTCTTGCAGCACACGAACTTCCGTGCTTCCAAAGGGCTGCATCTTGGAGGTTGGGTGGAATGCATCCCGCCATCAGTCCCCGGCCACCTTCTAGAAGCGCTCCCTCATCATCTGCATCAAAGTCACCGACCTCGGTCTCATATCTGGCTCTCGTTGCGGTCTCATTTCTGGCCTTCATCGCGTTCTCAATTTCTCACTTGAACTTTCGCGTAACTTTCGCGTGCCTTTTGCTCATGAGGTCAATTCACCGCCAATCAAATCCTCCCAACACTCGCTTGCCAATCAGAAATCGCCCCCCTTTCCGACTGAAACATCCACCCGACCCCTCGAAATCCAGTTGCCTCCCACGTTTTCAAGATTTTTGAAGACGCGTTGAAGAGTCATATTTCATCGCAAAGAGATGATCTTTAATAAAGGTGGTGAAAAGGTCGAGTGTCTCATTTACGTTTTCTTCATTTATTTGACTTTGCTGCGGTTGAGGTTTTGCTTCGCACTCTCGTTCTTTCTACCCCTTAGGTCGAGGGCTTGACTTCGAAGAAAAGAAAATGCTCTGAGCGTCCGACTCTTGTACTATATTTCTCGCCACTCAATTTCGTCATTTGTTTACTTCGTCGCATTGCATTCAACCTCGCTTCGTATCCGAAATTCCTTGGCTTCGGAATCGCCAGCACAGCATTTTCATCGCGCTCTGCATCGATAGTACAACACTATCAGAACTCCTCATCACCGATTCTCCATCTGAGTATACGTTTCAACTAGTAAAGAATCGGTCACTTCATCTGCTTCTCAGCTCCAAATCCAAACTCGCGTACCAACTCGGATCTCACTTCCATTTTTCAGTCTCTCATCATCAGCTCATCCCATACATCGCCATCGTCAGGAACCATGGCAAACACCTCTAGTACCTCAACCTCCGTCCTCCATCCTGCTCCATCCTCTCCGCCCATCTCACCCACGTCCACCCTCTCACCCTCTTCTCCTCTTACTCCACCACCCGTCGACCGCCTCACTCCCCTCCCACCCGAACTCCTCCTCCGCATCATCGCCCATCTCCCTAGCTCCCAGCACTTTCTCTCCCTCACACAAACATCACAATATTTCCTCACCTTCTTCACCCTTCACTCCGCCACGATATGCAACACGCATATCACGACTTACTACTCCTCCGCTAGTGCCATCCTCGCCTCAGTCCATGACCCTATGACTGGCTTTCTCCTCCCAACACATCCACTTGTCCACACAGCCGAGAAGAAAATTGAGAGGGAGAAGACATTGGAGAGTGGGTGTCGATGCACTAGATGCTCACGCATCATCTCCAATAGCAACACTGGTCACCCACGAGCGCCGGATACGCCGCGCATTGACATGCACTCTACACCGCCGTCACAATCCTCATCATCCGAAGACTTGAACTCAGGCCTCTTAAGTTCGTGTGGGATGAAACTTCATCCACCGCAACGGTGTAAACTCCGATCGTCCGCAGATGAGAGAAAGTTGGTCAGATTGAGTCAGCCAGGACCGCAGTACCTCGTTTTCTTGGAGAAGTACGCTTGGGAAGTTGAGACGAGGTGGGCTATGGGCAACAAAGAGCCCGACAGGAACTCTTCAACGCCGAGTCCGACGGGAACCGTGGACTCCGGCACTACTCTAGGTCAAAACTCTTCCTCGGATACAACAGTCAACGGAGATAGCAATGAGGAGGGCAGGACAGAAGAAGCAGACCGAGTCTTCGAATTCATGGTCGGCAACTACTGCGTAAAACGCTTCCTGCTTAATGTTGAACGGGAAATGAACTTGGTTTTCTCTTCCCTCGCTGCCTCAGACAACGGCAATCCTCCCACCCCAGAGGAATCCGTCCAACAGGGACCGCCGAAGAAACATTTCATCACCAACATGTATACTGGCATGAAGCGACACATCAGCCGCTGTTTCCGCAGACGACCTAAGCAGCCTGCTACCTCTGTACCACCCCCGGAGGTGACCGCTCCAAGAAGACGCATGTTTGGCGAAATCCTTCCCGGCCAAGGCCTCCTTGTTCCTGAGACCGGGAAGGTAGCAAGGAAGGAGGCAAGCAGGAGGCAGGAATGGTTTGGTGGGCTGTTGTGGTATTATCGCCCTGCCCCGCTAACGCCAGCTGAGGAAACTGTCATGAGCAGAGCCATTGTCGAGTTCGAGGAGTCAGAAAAGCCAGGAACCAAGAAGAATAAGGCACGTACATCATCTCTCATTTACTTGTATTTCGTGACTGGGCTTTCTGTTTCCAGACTAGCATGCTAGTGGCCCCGTCTATAAAGGCTCGAATCGAGGACAAGCAAGTCAAGAAACCATTCCAGCTTTCAAGCTGGCCCAGACCTTGTCCTGGGTTCTCGACTGGGAGTCAACTCAACCAGCACATTGAGCCAATTCTGTAGCAATCCTTTATGTGCAATCATGTTCATGGCACAGGTTTCCTGCACCTTTGCAAACCTCCCTCTACTATTGAGACGCTGTCATCATTTCGACTGTCATCACTTTTCGCTGACTTTTATTTCCGTTCTGACTGTCATAATCTCGTCTCTTTTCATCTTCACTAAACCATTACTAACATTGAGCCAGATCCTACATAGCCTGATTTCCATCTTTGGCTTCAGTGTTATTCGAGAACGCTTTCAGAGTACCGAGAAGCAGGTGGTCAAGATCTTGAGGAAATGTTTGAAAGGCCTCCAGCCTAGATGGCGAGGTCGAAGAGTGGAGGGATTTGGGAGCTTGGATAGATGATGAACAGTTTTAATAGGTGTCGTTAAATGAATAGTGTTCATACCAGATTAGTGCTGGTCTTCTTGATGTTGAGTGAGGCCGTGACCATTTCATTGCCTCGGTTAATTAAGCCCCCTTCTGCTGCCCTTTGAATAAGATTGGATGGTGTATATAAAGCCTGATCCTCTTGCAGTATCTCGGCTTCTTCAATCCAACTCAAGCCGGTACGTGCAAAACCGACAGAACTCGGTTGCGCAACAACAAGAACTGATATTGAGATGGTAAACCTTCGTTCTGCGGTGGAGCTCATGAAATCAAGAGGAGGGAGCATTATGGGCTTATGTAGCTAGATAGAGGTTGAAAATAAATGACATCCATTATAATTACTCAAGGAATTGACGGCAGCGTAAAGAATGACAACGGCTCTGATCTCGGCAATTGCAGGTAATCTTATATACTTTGCCTCCTTAATATTGCATACCTCGACTTGGCAAAGGATTTTATTGACCTAGCGTTTTCCAAGCCTCCAGTGCTTCTCAAGTGCAGCGCAACCAATGCACCATTCCTGCATTATGCAGCAAACCATCGCCCATTCCACATGATTGCCATTCGATTCACAGCCCCCTCTCCTCATTTATATTCCTCTCACATCGCTTCTTTCCAGGTCCAAGCTTATGGTTTTGCAGCGAGCGGCTACGGACTCCTAACACTAGAGGAGATCTAAATCATTTCTCGTGGTGTATTGGCTTGATCCTTGTACAGCCAGACAGATTCCAAATAGCCGCTCTTCAATCGAGGGTCTGTCAAGCCTATAAAGCTTACGAACTCGCCGTCTCTTGGATTCTCACACGACACTACGACATGAGTCATCGGTATCCATTAGGAGAAGCGAATGGCTTTATGAGCAATTTTCAGAGAGGGTATATATTTCCCATAATCTCTGTCTTGTTAACAGTAAATTTGGATTCTAGAAAGACTATTGTTGCGATTCAGGATGTGGCTATAGGGATGCAAGCAACAACTCAATTTGAACTGACTATTTACAGTGGATATGGAGCCTATACTTATAGGGCCCTTGGGCCCTGTAGGGCCTGTGACTCAATCACTGCAGCCTACTACTGCTTATAGGCATCCACTGTAGCCTACTACAGCCTGTAGGCATCCACTGTAGCCTGGTAGGCTACAGTGGTCCCTACAGGGCCTGAGGCCTATAATATTCCAACAACTATATTTTGCAGGTACTTGGCTTCCATTATCATATTTTTAAAAATAACCTGCAGTTCTCGACTCGACGGTAGGCTTGAAATTGGTGATATAATCGACGGATTTCTCATTCTTAGCCCCCTAAACTTTAATCCAAAACATATACTCTTATGGCACTCCTCTCAGCTTTCTTTCAAGCCGTTTTTGCAATGTCCAACGTAGGACAGCTGCTCCATCCTTGCGCTTCTTCTTGCGCTTCACATTATGGGGATTGGGCCGTGACTAGGACTAGAAAGCTATATTTATAATCGGGCATTCATATGACCCATAATCGCTCTTGCCATACTGTCTCAGCCGTTGAGTATATATAAGGGCTTATGATCTTGCAGATTCCTTGATTCTCTATGAATTCAACGGTATTCTGCCCCATAAAGTATACTCGAGAAGGATGGAGTAGCAGCAGCTCTACCAAAACCTCTATATTCGATTTTTCTTTGTAATTCTCTAGCCTTAGTTCTAGAAGGTAGTATTTTCATATTGACCAAGAATTATAGTATTAGTAGAATTAAGAGTATATTTATAATTAATAATAAATTGTGAAGGCGCGGGCAAATGGGTAAGGACTCAATTGATCGAATACCTATTGTACAAAGATCTAAAGCTAGAGATGGAAGAAGGGGTGGGAAAAGCCCAGACTATATTAGTCGGATGCGGATCATATGATATAGCGGGGAGTCGGGGCAAGGTTCTGAACCCGCGCCCTGACAATTAGCGCTTTTAACCATTAATCCATTAACTCCCTAGCCTTCTATAATCCCAGCTTTATCCATATTCCAGCGATTCTCAGGTTTAATGGCTTTAATCTTAAGAATCACTAGTTTATTAAACCATACATTAATTATATCGGTTATAGCAGT
>AYLM01001970.1:0-19081 GCA_001625345.1 Cairneyella variabilis | reverse complement strand
ATATTCAGCGTACTTGCCCACTGTAAATTAGGTTCTGCAGTCAAATTCAGTATGTTACACCTATAATCTCAACAATGGCAACGTCGTATAACAAAAGGCGCCACGCCCGCCACAAGGCTGACAATGACTTCTTAGCATCGTGGTGAGGCTTGGAAACCTAGATAAGACTATTCCATAAGTTTAAAAGGCGTAAAGAGCTCGTGATGGTGCTGTAGATTAAGAGATCCTATTATACTACGAATTGACGCCCTCGTAATCAGGCGCGGCCGCAACGACACAATTGTAATTTTCAGCATAGCCGGGGTTTAGATAGTTTAGGAATGGTCACACAATATGACTAATACAAAAATCCGGGAATTTTCAATAGATTCAGAATTTAGAATAAATTGAATTCAAAGTACCAATAGTTTGTCTCGTCACAGGGTGCGTCTCTCGACGTAGGGATGCACGTTATTGACTCTAGTAGCTACATACCCAAGAATCAACAAATTGCTAAATAAGAGTTTCTCACGAGGCAGAAATCTTCCAAAATATTGGAATTGCACTTTTGAGCCAAGCACATAATGCTTCCTTCACAACGGACTCGAATCATCTCTTGGCCAGCGCAGTTCGTTCCCATAATTCACTGAGATATCCGCCTGCATATACTTGTTTCTCTCCATAAGCCTTAACATGACCACATTGATAACTGCGCCGTCCCCAAAACTTCGGGAGATCTTATCCCAACCTAAGACGCCATTTCTCCTTGAACGAGAAGACATAATCATTTCCGGCAAGCCGGTGTTTTCCCGCGTGACAACGACGTCGACCCAGACCCCAGACTTGACAATCTCGAATAGTATTGCTATAGTCTCAAACCCATTCGACAACGAGATTGCAGCTGTGATACTTTCGAAGTCCATGGCAGAGAAAATCCAGAGAACTGGCAATGCGGACCTAATCTCACCTACCCCGCTGGTTTCCCAAAGGGCATTGCGCGGGTTCGGACGGCATTGGACCACGAGATCCTTAATTCGATCCTTAACTCGATATCCAAGATCCAATAAAGGCTGGCCAGAAATGATTAAAGCCACCTTTGCAGCGAGAGGAGCCTTCAGACTCTGTGGGACATAGATGAGTCTTCTTTCTCCACGTTGACTTGGGTTTCCCAACGAGGCTACGTCATATCCAGTAAGCCTGGGGTGTCGCGACCAGGTTGTGTCGTTATTATTCAACCAGAGGCGTAATGCAATGAGACCACAGTTATTGGCGGCCTGGTATGGGACCTCATCACTTTCGTCCTGACAGGGGGCGCAATTCAGAGGAACCAGAAAGTACTGTCCAAGGGAGGTTTGATTCTGATTGCTCTCTGGAATAAGGAAAGGTGATAGACACAAACCCTTGCTAGTCAGAGTATGCGGAGGGCGTTGACGATCAAATATGGCCTTCACAACGTCACCAGAGTCCCTGAACCATCTTGGCGAAGTGGCAAGTAACCCTGGCAAATTCCCCTCGTCGTGCTCCCAGGCAAAGATCGATTCATCATCAGTGATGGAGAGAATCTCTTTTTGTAATCTGATGAATGCCTTGTTTCCCTCTCCGTATAAGGGAGGCATATTAACGCCGAAAAGACCCATGAGGCTGTATGCTTGATCTTCTATCCGTGTCGTTTCCCTCCTGGCAGCCCAAGACATTTTCTGGGCAACAGTCGCTTTCTCATAGTCGAACAAATGTTGAATCCCCGTGACGTTCTCGATAATTTTCTCGAGACTTGCTTTCGTTCCTATTTTAATCCAGTCCTTGCTGTAAAATTCGACATACAGCGGGGCTAAAAGTTCTTGTAAGGTCCACCCCCGAGTGAACCATTTGCTGTCCCTAAAATTATATCCGCGCAGGTCACGATCTTCATAGTAGGGATCTTCATAGTCGGGATCTTTATAGTCGGTTTGGGGTGACACATCAGATAGATAGACGTAGCAGACTCTTGCGTCCTGGTACCACTTGAACATGGAATTGATTGCTTCTGAGAGCCTTGAGGATCCAGGAGTCAGTAACTTGCCCTTGTAATTTGCCAAGTTAAAATCAACATGCACTGTAAGAGCCTAGCTGGAAGAGGATTCGATAACATACTCGGCGCTGCTGGTCTTGTCTATGCAACACGAGTCAATCCACTAATTTACATTAGCCACCTTCAATTGACATCCGAAGGCAAATAAAGATACGGTTGAAGCTCTCGTGACATGGAACATAGTAATATGGAAGTACTGTACCTACAGCAAATTCATACCCATCTTGAGCAGCTCGATGACAACATCCTACAACTTTGTCCCAGCCCTTCAGGTACCGGCCTTTTCCACTCTGCAGATCCTGAAACGTCACCTCTGAATCTTCCCAGCGGTGTGATAAGATCGCATATGGAGGGATCTGATCAGCGAAGAATTCATGTAGCTCGCGTGATGAGGTATTAAGGAGGCGCATTCTAATCAGGGATCAGTCCGAGGATACACAAACCGTTGTTGACGATGCGGGATCCAGGATTTGTATTTATCGAGCAGATAGTTACGTGATTGCGGAATGATTGTGATCTGAAAAGAAAGTTGTCTGCATTTCTATGTAAGGACTGACTGAGTATATATATAGTGATAATCCTAGTCAGTGAGACCTAAGGAAATAAGTGCTAGCTAGCTGAAAGGGGTAGTGCTTGCGAAGCACTGAAATAAGAGGCAAGAATGCCGTTTCGGTGCTGAAATATCCGACAGTATTGAAGTGGGACGAGGTCCACTTCATTCCAAGAGAGGAAAGAGGCAAGAATAGCGGGGGCCGACCAGGGCCTGTCAGCGAATCATTGCTATCCGCTGTGCCGGCTCGCAACTTTTCCAATCCGAAACGCAGCCTTCCACTATGCAAGAACAAAAAAATCAAAGGAAATTCATTTCTTATATCAGCAGCGTTTTTTTCACGTTCCTTTCAGCCGCTGGTCTGATGTCCTGCCAAATTTGACCTGCCTATCATGATTTCCAAGCCTCCACGGAGTCTGACTTCTGTCTAGTTCGGAAAATATTGGCTATGGGAATGAAGAACTAGAGCTAAAAATGATTGAGGTTTTTCTGACTTAAGATATGTTTATTGACAGGAGTTTCTAGAAGGAGCGCCATCAAAGTCTGTCGCAGAGCTGCGAAAGAGAAGAATAGGCGCCTCAACGACAAGCCAGAGGCCCCATTATGAAATGAGAGTGTTTGTAATTCATAGAGGAACTGAAATAAGAAAGAATATTTCTAATTGTTTTTTAGAGAGGCGCCGCAGACTGTCTGTCCTGAATCCATGACGATACCCACCATAAAAAACATGCAAAAAATTTACCAATAGCTGAAACATGTCTTTCTGGTAAAGGTTTCCAAAGGGAAACAATTGGGAACGCAAGCTGCCCATGTAAAACCCAAATGCTTCAGGCTAGGTTCCTTACCAGCCGGTAGAATTTTGGTACGGCACCTTCGCCTGACAAGTAGGACAATCGACCCACCCTCCGTGCCCATTATCTACGTACGTCGAGCCATTGCAAGTACCACACTGCTGAGTCGGTTGAACAGGCGGAACGGCGATTTGCGGAGTATCATACTGGTACGCACTCGCAGTACTATCCTCTGCCTGCTTCCTCCTCCTCGCTTCCTGTCGGTCCTGTTCGCACACAACCTTGCATCCCTGGCACTCCCACCCATCAATCGCCACCTGCACTCTATGCAGACACTTAGCACACCTCCACCAATTCGGACTCAAAGTCCTCTCCTCCTGCCATCGATCCAGCGAAGCTTTGCGATCTTTATCACTCTTGCCCGACGTTTTGACTTTGCTGAAGTCCTCTTTGTGGTAATCGCGCAGATGGTCGCGGAAATGGTCTTTGCGCGTGAAAGGCTCGCTATAGCGCCCACAGCGCGGGTAGTCACAATAGAAATATTCTTTCTCGTCGGCAGGCGTGTGGATGTTTTTGTAGTGGCGGTCGAGGTCGGCGGGGCGGCCGAAGACGGTGCGTTTGGAAGAGCAGCCGGGGAATTTGCAGGGGTAGACGCCCTTCTGTTGCTCACTATTGGACGCAATGTGTCAGTGAGCTCACAGAGAAGATATTAGCGGCTGCAGACCTTTGGTCTAAGTAGACTTTGGAGGGCGTCTGCTCTGTAGGTGTCCATTGGGTGTCTAGAGTCAAGTATGGCTCTTCCCCCTTCTTGACTATAAATCTGTAGAGATTGAGAAGCGGAGTGTCTTTAGCCCAGCCGAGGCTAGATGGGGTGTATCTCGCATTTTCTATTGGTGGAGTTGTGTAAGCTGCTGAGTTGCTGTAACTCTGGTATGTCCCGGTACTAAGGGGAAGGCTTGATGCTGGGCGATCATAGGTGAAGCTTTGGTTGTATGAGTCCGTGTTCTCCCAAGAGTTTGATGATGCAGAATTGTAAGAATTGCCAGTCATGGCCGTATCGTGAGTTGCCCTGGGGGATGAGGCTGACCAGCCTTGTTGCTCTTCGCGACGCCCGGGTATGGTGCTGGGCGTGGCTGAATTCCAAGTTGAATGATATGACATCTTGTAACCTTCAATTTATTCAACACCAGGCACCCAGATACTCGATAGAAGTTTGTTGATGGCATTGAAAGCCTTTTGCGAAACCAAGTAATATAACAATAGACAATTTGAAGTGAGGGCAGGGCTATTGAGTTTGGCAGCAATTCTCTCGGAGCCTGACGAGGCTCAGCGGTAGGCTCTCTAGGCAAAAGAAGAGCATCATGCATCAACTCGGTGAGCAGTTTGAGTTAATGAGGTTCCATCACCAAATCAACTCTTTTCATATTGATCCATCACCATATCTCCCTCCTGGTGCCCAATGAACAGACAGCTCAAGTTGCAACGTGTACAGGGTGTGCTGCACGATTCCTTACATTTAAGAATAGATCATATGACACTGCAGAGACACCAGGCTTCATGCTTGTCAACCAACAATTCAATGGAAGTTGATAGGGGAGTCAATCCAACGCGGCGTAACGGTGTAACCCTTCAGGAAGGAGAAGTAACTTTAAGTAAGAGATGGCAAGTAACAAGATCCCGGTCTATAGAAGGTAAATTGAGAATTCCAGTATGCATACCAGCATCGAAAGTCCCAATACAAATTGGAAGGGAGGACTGAGAGCTCCGTCGGTTTCTGAAGAGTTGGGAAGCAAGATGTGCCAAGTTGTGTTCAAGCTCCACCAAAAGTTTGAAGAGACAGAAGGGTAACTTGCATGTACTTCCACTGCAATGGGGCAAACGGGAGCCTTCAACATGAGAATACCCAGCCTTGTAAGGTTTACTAGACCTCGCTCAGACTCTTGATAAATTCGATCGCTCCGGGGCCAAAGCGAGCCTCGCTTAGAGGACTCTTGATAACACCACCCTCATTCTCTCTGCACTCCCATCTTCGTTCCAAGAATCGGGGTCGCAAGTCGTTCTTCTCACAAACACAGCCATCGATTCTTAGGCCCCAGGCTGCTGATTCATCTACTTGACGCGATGCATGTCCAACCCATGCGCCACTCCTTGCTGGCGGCATTGATCTCCGCGGCGCTCCACCGTGAGTCAACGCGTCTGCTGTGTTGTGTTCCCGAGAGCCAACCAGTCCTGGCGCCATGAAGATTTCGCGGACCTCCCTTGCTCCACCATGGCCGCCGTAGGGGGTCGCGTAACCGCGTTGGGAACAAAGTAAATAATGCCATCCATGTTTACTTCGGTCTGAATTGTGGCCTTATGGGGAGCTTGATTTTGTCCAACCTCGCGTTAGATCTTTCTCTTCATTTCTTGTTCTATCTTTGCAACATCCAAATTATCTGTTCACCCAAAAGTTGGGGAATTACCTATCATACTCAATTTATATACGAACAGAATTACCCCGCCATACATCACAATGGCAGACCTCGAAGACCACACGATCATTGTCGATGACGAAATGCCTATTGCCCTCCGTAGAAAAAGACGCAGCAGCAGTGTTGGCGCAAAGTCACAAACAAGCACAGCCGCATCGACAAGTTCGCGACCTCATGGCATATCCACACCACCAGCAACCCCGAAACGAGTCAAGAAACGCGTCCGATTCTCTAATCCAGGCGCCGAATTGCTGTTGTCCCCACAGTCTTCCTCGTCGGGCCTTACCCCATTCATACGCCGAACCTCTCTCTCGACTCCTACCTCGAAGCGACGACATTCCACGCCTGCGGTCCTCTCGAACCGCACACAATATAACGATGCACCGATATCTGGGACACTACAATTTGCTCCGCTACGGCAGGTGCTGGATGGGCGGGTCAAGAGAAGATTGAGAAGAAACAGGTTGAGTGAAGAAATAAATTTGATCGAATGGAACAAAAGAGAAGAGGCGAGGAAGCGAAAGTCTGAGGTCGAGAGACTGAAGGAGGAGCTGGCAGCCAAGGATTTGGAAGTCCAAAGCATGCGCGATGAGCAGGATATTGCCAGTCAACTTGAAGGAGAGTCGGGCGGCTCGTTCACAACAAACAGTACCCTTAGCGCCAGAATCCAAGAGCTGGAGCAAGAGGTCGAGAGCTTGAAGGCCGAGCTTCAGCGGAAGGAGAGCGATACTGAAGACCATGATTGGACAATGGCGGCAAGGGACCCTTTCGACTTCGATGATGACAATGACGACCACATGGTTACGAATTACGATGAAGACTTCACGCTGGGTGATGAGATGATCACAACACCGACTCGGCTCAACACATCCTTCCCATCGCCACCATCAACCATGCCCAACACGCCATGCAAGTCTGTCAGCTCCATTAGCGCAGGTATCCAAGCATCCCTTCCGGTCCCAGACCCCGAAAATGAGGCTCTCAAATCCCAACTCCAATCTCTCCAATCCGAGATCTCAAATCTCAATGCGGCACTGGCCTTCAAGGACGACAATCAAACTCGCCTGGCCGAAAAGCTTTCAGAGTTCATCCCAGCAGACGAGAGTCAAGAGCAAGATCATACCACTCTTGACTCCGCTCTCGATACTGTCCTCACTCAACTTGCTCTCTCGCAATCCCAAGCTCTGGAGCACAGCACCGCCTTCTCCGCTCTCAGCACCGAGATCCACAACCTTGGCTTCAGCACCTCATCACCAGACACCGCACTCGAGACCATAGCTTCTCAATTCCGGCAAGCGAGACTAGACCTTGAGTACCTTTACCCCGGTGAAGTTCCCGAAGGTTTCGAGAACGAGAAACTCCTTGACATGCTTGTATCACGTATCCGTGTCCTCGTCGCGAAGGTCAAGGAGCAAGATGACAGCATTGATCAGTATCATGAGCAAGAGACGCTGCTGAGACAGCAGATTGACACCAGATGTACGGTCATGGACGGATTGAAGAAGGAGTTGCATTTGGCGAATGTAGTTGTTTGCGACTTGAGGGACGAGATGAAGGAGAAGGATGTCAGTAACGACCGTCTGAAAAAAGCACTTGAAGGGTATCGATTAGAAGTCCAGTCATTGGAGCAGCTGATCGTGCGACTTGAACGAGACGGGAAGTTGACGGAGGAGATGCTACGGAGCGAGGTATCGGAAATGCAACAACGATTTGAGAATGAAGTGCTGCAGCACGATACGACGAAAGCGACGCATGAAGGTCAAGTTCTTCTTACCAACGAACTTGAGAAACGTCTTCAATCTGCACTGCAAGCGGCAGCGGATCTCCAGGCACAGCTATCTGCCCTTAAGGCCTCGAAAGATGCTATTGTAGCAGAAAAAGACTCAATTATCGCCGACAAGGACTCCCAAATTGCGACTCAGAACTCACGTATCACTCTTCTTCAAGAGAAAGTCATTTCAAACAATGCGGAGCGGGAGAAGCAACACGGACAAGCTCTCGCTCTTCGGGATGCACGAGTCTTAGAACTTAGAGAGGAAGTTGCTCGAGTCAGTGAATCGCTCAAGAGCGCCCATAGCACTATTATGAATCTCAGAAAGGAGAATCAGGAATTGTCAGGACAGATTGAAGGCGAGAAGAAGCGCGGCTCATTCGTCGTGAATGCTATGCGGGAGCAAGCCGCTAGACTAATGGAGATGGCGGGAGGGTATGTGGGTGGGGATGTTAGTGTTGAGGGACCAGCGAGGAAGGAGAGGGAGGGAAGTGCACCGGCTATTATGGGTGCCGAGACAGAGAGTGGGAATGGAACTGTGATCCGCAAAGGTAGATTCCTGGATGGTGATCTTGCGCGTAGAGGTTCGAAGGGCGGTAAGAAAAGGAGGAGGTACGATAGTGGATTGGGGTTCTTGGAGGAGGAAGGTGAAGGAGAGATGTCAATTCTCTAATTGTGTTGCACTGGTAAGCGCTTGGTGCAAAGAGACCGTTGCTGTATGTTTCTTTTGTCAATTCCCGAGTCCAGTTATTGAGTAGGAGTACCGGCATCGCTCGCCTGTCCATCGTTTAGTATATATGTACATGAAATAGGCTCAAAGAAATCGAGTCTATATCGCACCGCCTCCTTCATATTGGTCCCACGAAACCCAATCAAACGTCCCATCAGTACTTTGTCCGAAGCTTCGGAGCTCCCGCATCATCGGGAACGTGTCGAAGTCCATCAGACCGTCCAGATCCGAGAAATTGAAGGCGGCGTCTTGAGTTAGGACGTCCGAGTTGGTACCCATTGGGTTGTCGAAACCAGGGACAGAGAACAAGTTGAACAATGACATAGGATCATTCGGCATGGCCTCAGAGCCGCTTTGGCTTTCCGTTGAGGGTGTCTCCTCTCCTCTCTCGTTCAACTGGCCACTTGTTCCGGCTAGTGTACCAATCTCCATCAGGCCATCGAACTTATCTTTACTGTTGACCTGCGAGCTTTCATCTTGTCTTCCTATACTTTCTGGAGCCGCTTGTGGACACTCCATCGCCTTCCTAACATATGCCTCCGCAAGCCGCGTAAAGGTCTCCGCCACTTTCTCCAGTTTTCTCGCAGAAGGATGGTTATTATGCATTTGCAGGAAGTACAAAACGACTTGTCGAAGCAGATGCAGATCTTTGAAGGTGGATGGAGCAGCGGGCGAAGAGATGATATGCGCGAAGAGGATGAAGTAGGGTGTGAAGGGTTGGTAGAGTAGTTGCCAGACGATGCCGTTGTATACTTGCGTCGAGCTTGATACTAGTTTATCGAGGAGTTGGATGGCGACTCTCGCGGACTCAACTGCGATCTGCTTGCCTGGTTTGTCGTTGCGGCTGGGATAGGCGCGCAAATGGTGGTATTGGAATATTAGGAAGTCGAGGCCGAGCTGGATCGGTTTCGCTTCCGCTTCATCTGGGAATGTGGTATGAGCGTAGACAGACTATGAAGTAGAGTTTTGTCAGACATGCGATTTCTTCTTGATATAAAGTTGGTTGCGGAACTCACGTCTTCCACAATCTTTACCCAATCATCAACTTCTTTCATCAGCTTAGCTATCTTCAGTGGATCTTTCTTCCCACGGCGGTACATCATGTCTGAGATCTCTCCTTGAATCATGGCAAGTTCTCTGATCCTCATGAAATGGAAGGCACCAAACCCATCGCCAACCTTCGAGCCTGCTGCCGGCGAACGATCTTTGTCCTTGCTGCGATGAGGGTTATATCTAGCTAAGTACTCGGGATTTGGCGGCGGGACATTTTTGTACAAGTACGCCGGTAACAACGCCGGCCGTCCAAATGACAGCGACAGCCTCTTATCCAGAATGAAAAGACCCCAAAACATAGCATTCCGATGCCAATACGGTTCACTTCCTACTGGAGCAAAGCTCGTGGGCAGATGCAGAGCTAGCGTCTCCGCCATCTGGCACGCATGGCTGACGAGTGTCCAGCATAAGCTAGGAGTAGTGATTTCTTGGCTGTGCGTTGCGACGAGGATAAGTGCTTGGATGCTGGTTTCGCTGGGTTCGAGGAAGATACTCGAGTCGTCGAGGAGGAGCCAAGTGTTCCATTGGAACCCGCGGACTAGGCGAGGATCAGGTGGCTTGGCGAGGGCGACGGTGGTGGAGAGGAAGCCGTTGAAGAGCAAGAGCCAGCTGCGTTTCTGGATGGTTGAAGGCTCGAAGGCGAGTTTGCGGGGGACGTCGTCTGGTGGGACGGTGAAGAAAGGGTTGCCTGCTCGCATTCCCTGGACAAACACTATGACATGTCAGCGGAGTGCTCGATAGTGAAGTCTCAAGTGAGTTTACTTTCAATCAGCTTCAAACCTTCTTCCTTTTCGGGAATGAAGAACACCTCAGTGCTACGACGAAAGCTCCTGACATTGTCACGGGCATTAGATCCGTCGTCAAAATTTACTGCTGCAAAAGCGTTCGATAGTTCAGACAGGCTATCCTCTGCTTTGGACTGAAGATGAGCATCTTGGAAACTGAAACTGAACTTGATCTTTTTAATGTCGTTGCTCGCTTGGTGGAAGAATGCTGCTGTTGGGGAAGGCCCAATGTAGAACGCTTGGCCTTGACCATTGTTCAAGAGGCTCCCAGTCGGAGGCTGCAAATTGGTACTGCCATCCGGGTCGCCGCTGCCCCCGCTGTGGGTGGCGGGTGCTGCCTCAACCGGCCTTGACCTGGGCGAGGAGATGTTTGCGGCCGAAGAGAAAGAATTTTGAGAGGTGGCCATGGAATTCGCATTTCGGAGGACACTTTACCGCTTCAGTGAGAGAAGTTCAACGAGCTCGATATGCTTACTTGGACCTGGGTCTTCTCTTGATCCGACCATATCGGGAATATGTGCAAGGGAAGTCACCTTGACGGGCTTTACAGTTTCCACATGTGGGAATTTCACGAGAGCATCGGAGCTGGGATTGGTCAATAAACACATTGAACCCTAACCCTAACCCTAAGTATGTACCTTTCTTTGCTTGCAATGGTCGCACTACATGATAGTCAATATCAGCATCGGCGATTTATTTGCAGGAAGTGTGACGAACAGCATATTGGGCGTTATTACTGATGTTCATCGCCAAAACCGTGCTTCCCAGCCTTCGTAAATTGATATCAGTGCGGCTGGTTGCATTCAAGAGTCTTGTGATAAATTTGTAATGACTTGGCCACCCACGGTACTTAAGAGGATGGGGAAGGGGAGTGAAGACGGAAGTTAGCGACGGAGGTTACGAGTGTGAGCTGGCCAATGATCGTTGCTCAAATCCGGTCTCTGCTGAGTAAGTCTGCATGATTTACGTGAAGGCACTTGACTTCAACGTCAGTCAGTCCCTTCGACGTTTCAAATCTTGCCAATTTATTCTCAAACTTTTCCAAGGGTATACCAATGCCAGAAATCTTTTAATTCTAATCATCTATCTATGTTATAGCTGGTCGCGACATAATCAGCACAAGAGAGGCATTTCTGCCATTCGCATTTCCCCAAAGACTCGACCCATACGCGCAAAGTACCGCTGCAGAAAAAGCATGGCAACGGAGGATTAAAAATTGATGCTTCAGAGCCTTGCATGTTCGAAGAATTATCCATGCTCTCTTGGCTTGGAGCGACATCGCCTCCGTCTTCTTCAGGTGAAATAGAGTAAGGTTGGTCAAGTTTAGAGATCTCTTGAGGATCGACAGCGTTGATAATTCTCCCGGCGTGCCCTGATCTGAACATGTCAGGGCGCAGTTCGAGGCAGACAGTTCGTCCGGCAGTGGAGGTAGATTCTGCTCCGTGATAAACTCTGTTGCTGCGAAGGAGCTGGCCGCTACATTCTGACGAGTAGATGATGACTCGACAACTGTGGCCGAGGGTGCGAGGCTTGCTACCATGCCTTCCATCCCAACAATTGAAGCTGCGCTTGACAAGAGTTCTTGCTGAGGAGTGGTCCCAGGGTACTGAATTTGACTTGGGCCAGGAGAATATGCGGTGTCTGTGTCAGAAGGTACCAAAAGACCCAATGTCAGAGAAAGACAATTTTGGAACCATGCTGTTTGTTCTAAGAAGTTATCTGCTGCTGGAGGACCGTGTACCTCTGCCATGGAATTCACAACTTCTCGGAAAAGAATCTGGACTCTGTGACAATTCTGAATTGTTGTTGAGACGTTGTGCTCGTAGACTATTCGAAGCGTCAGCTCTTAACCAACGTATGGAATGCATGTAGCTCACATGGGTGCTCGGGTATTGCGTTGTTCGGGAATAGCGTTTTCCAAATTGAATACCACTTTGCAAGTTCGCGCTCGCTAATCTTCAGCTTCTCCAACTCGACATCACTTAACTTTGCCTTTGATGGAGTGTTGCCAGACAGCCTTGGAGTATTACGAGTCACCCAAGTAACCATTATGGTGTCTGCGTCTTGTTCAAGCGTCCAGTTCCGAAACCTCCCAGTACTTTCTCGCAGCTTGGCCTTCATATTGCAGTCGATGACCTCTTCTGAGAGGAGAAGCGGCATCACATTGCAAGTCTTCTGATGATCGTTCTTCTTAGACTCTATCTCAAAGGTTTCATGACATCGCTGACAGCGGATCACAGTGTGATGCTTCTTGAAATGGCTGCATGGATTGTCAGGAAATAAAGACAAAGTCAGAGAGGTAGAGCGTGTGAACTTACTCAAGGATATAATGAATAGTTGAGTAACCCTCTCTAGTCATCACCCTTCCATTTTTCTTCATGCAGTGGCTTATGCAACATTTTGCGTAAAAAGGACACATGAATTTTGCCTTGGTGGGGTGAGAATCATGTGGTTGAGAGAATGGAGCAGGAGCTTTCTTTTTGGGTCTGGCGTTTTTATCATCTTGTTCCCTATCTGAATCCCCTCCTCTAACTCTTTTCTTTGACTGAACAGGAACTTGATCGGAATTTCGCTGTGGAGCAGCCTGGTCGTTGGAAAAGTGTGAATGCGTGCCTGAGTGGTGTCCATGGGTGATGGTGCATTCTTGTATGAGGTCTTGCAAAGGAGTTCCGTCGAATAAAGAACAGATCAGATCTAACTTCGCCTCGGAATGACTCAAGAGATGTTTTGCAAGGCTATGATCATTTTTTAAGATGTACAAAAGCCTCTCATGAAAAATTTGGCGTAACTTCGGCTCCGCGGTAGGTATCTCTATTGACATGCTTCCACTCTCATTTTCAGCACTAACAAGCACTGAACTCTTTCCTTCACTGACTCCGAATCGGTTGTTTTCCTGAACAGAAGTCCTTAGCTCTTGGGCTGTGAAATGCCCTCTTTCGATCACTGGGGTAGAATAAGAGTGCCTTGTTTTGTGAGATTCATGATTGCTCATAGACAAGTCAAAGTCATGGAGGTATTGTTCCATCGATTTTGTCCTTTCCTTGATAGAGTCATTGGCTGAGAGGTGTTTGTACTCCAAATATGAATTATGAGGAATTGACGAGTGTAGCCAGGTCGATGTTCTATTGGCAATGTGGGATTCCAACTCAACCTTCGAACCATGAGAGCTCGCATCATTATGACACGACACCGAACCCGCGTCGCCAATGTTTCTGACAAGCAATGTCAATAGAATTTTTCAACGCAGGGTCGGAAATGGACTTACGACTCCGAAACCAACCGGTTGTGCATCGTGGTTATGCGATGAGGGGTTGTCCGAAGCCCATGAAGCGAACGCAGTTCTATCTGTACTTCAAAAAGTAATTTTTTAATTCTAGCTGTAGCGCCGAACTTCCGTCTTATTCGCAGATGAGTAATTGGTAGGATGCATCTCAGTGCTATCATCGAGGTCGCCGGCGAAGCGAAAACGAAATAGGTGGCCTCCAGTGTCCTCTGGAGATTGCTGCTCTCGCCTTATATTGGCAGATCTTTCGCCGCGAAAACATTGCGATGATGTGTGCGGGACGATGGACTTATAATTTGACCTTAGAAGTTGAGTGTGAAGTTCAGAATGCCTGCAGTTGCGACGTTTTGCAAGTGGCGTCAGCCACATCAGGCCTTCGTTACCAATCAATCCATCGTAGCGGGCTGTCATCACATGGAGCTCATTGCCTGGCTTCTATAAGGTACTCATTTGAAAGGCCCTTGAAAGTATCATGATGGATGCACTGCCTATTTTCGTATTTCCCTGCGGCGAAGTTCTCCAACTTACGGGGCCGAGGGAGATGTGAGAGGAAGGAGCCTTGAGATGGAAGGAATTAGCATTGTCATTGGCTTCTCCCTAGCAGTATGATCGCTCTCGATGTAGTGAGTTAAACGTCCGCAGGCAGCGACTTTAGAGCTACGCAAAGAGACAACTTAGATGATGCTCATGCGTCTTGAAATTTAGAGATCAAAGCCAAGAGAGAAGAAGGCAGGAGCCATGTGCTAATGACCATCGCTTACCCCCTGCGCTTAGCGATTTCCCTCATGATCCTTCTAGTACCTCAACCCAATGATACACCTGGTGCGGTCTCTCCTACCATGTTCAAAATGTTCTAAGCAACACACTGTGCTTCCATATCCCGCTGTCACTCAGATTCTGTCTTTAACGCAAGTTGGTAAGCAGCATACGCAGTTGTGCCTCAACCTCTCTCCTAACTTTGTGCTTCAATTCCACTACACAAGGACCAATAATGCCGTCTAACCTTGTTCGAGAAATCTACTAAATTCTCCCACGGGATGGCAGAGAAGTTGAGCATTATAAATGCATGTCAATCCTGATCGTTGACGGGTGCATCGAGGAAGGTCCAGTGCAGTGCAGTTGAAATGTCTAGAGGATAATCAAAGTCCATATCCAGTGCAGCGCTGCTGTCTGGGTCCAAGTGAGACTCCATACAAGGCGGACACGGTAGCCATTCTCCATCTTCTTCATTTGCGGAAGAGACCACCATGCAACTTGCGTCATTGGTATTCGAAGCCGTACGAGGAGACTTTTCAAAGGAAACCTCGTCAGATAGTAGGCAAGGTTCTGACTCAATACCTGGTAATGCTGCAGTGGAAGACCACGGAGTGCAACGTTCGTCTCTGACTAGTGGAGGCATTGAGAGCACGGATCCGGATACGGCGCGAGCTCTGGAGCAGCCCAGATTGTCTGGTATTGACAACTCGCGTTCTTGAGAGTCCGTAGGTCGTCGAACCAACCTTCTTATTGATGGGTCAGTATGTGCTGACGGAACTAAGAGCCTGAGAGTGTCTGCAAGGCAACTCTGGAACCATTCAGTCTGGGCAGGGAAATCTGCAGCGGGCGGCGGCCCATATTCCGCAGCTCTCGAATTTGCAACGTTCCCGAACAGAATCTGAATTCTTCGTTGGTGTTGAACAGTTGCTAAGATGTCTGGTTCATAAACTTAATCAAGTAAGTATATGTATTGGTACCCGAACTCCTGGAACTCACAAGGGTTCTGGGGAGGTGGTAAAGATGGAAATAGTGTTGTCCAGATTGTGTAGTACTTTGCGAGCTCACGCTCGCAGAATTCCAATTGTTTGAGATCGGTCTTTTCCAACTCGTCTCTAGGCCTAGCGATCTGGAAAAGTGTGGAGATATGATCAGAAATCCAGGATACCATACACTCATCGAGCTCTCGCCCAAGGGACCAATTCCGAAATATCCTCAGATTCTCCTTCAATTTCGCTTCCACCACACAATCTATGATATCCCCAGTAACCAACCGTGCTTTTGCATCACAAGTCAATTCGTGTTCATCTTTGGTAGTCACTGCTGCAAGGCCTTCGAATACTTCATGGCACCGTTTGCATCGGACCACGCTGTGATATTCTTTGAAGTGGCTTTTAAGAGTATCAGCTGAAGATCTAAGAGGGAAGACTGACACTGGCTAAAACATGACCTACTCCTGAATGTGTTGAATTTTGCGATATCCCGAGGTTGTAGACGCTCTGCCATTTTTCCTGCAATGCGTAATGCAGCACTTTGCAAAGAATGGGCACTTGAACTTTGGTTTTGAACCGTCATTTTCAGGCAGAGGATTAACCGGCGAGGGATTCGGTTTGCTGCGCTTAGAACCAGGATTATGATCGTCTTCACCATCTTGCTCTCCTTTCCTGAGTCTTTTCCTTGTGCCGCTTGTGGACCTGCTGACAGAATTGGAACTCATGTCCAAATTCGACTGGTTAGAGTATGGTGTTGATTGGGATCCCTGTCCACATCTGCCCCGAAAAGACGCAGAGCCAACACGCTGCAAGAGATGCAATAGCCCATCACCACTGAAAAGATGACTGATGAGGTGAAAGTCCTGCTCAAGACAGGGAATGAGACGATTCGCCAATCGGCGATCAAGCTGGGAAAGACGGGAGATCATTTCATCGAAACTTCCATACTCCTCCGAAAAAGTCGCATCAGCATGCCTGACTCCACTTGGACTCTTGATCATTGAAACTCCATCGTCGCTCATAATTTCCTCGCTTTCTTTCAGATCCTTAGGGGACAAAGCATTTTCGCTTTCGCGCCCGTCTGCCGAAGGCATTGCATGAGTTGTACCAGGGAGCCGGCGGTGGGAGGACACCCAAGCATCGGTTGCTTTGGTCTTTTGAGAAGCTTGGAGATCATCAAACTCCTGTGCTATTGGCCCGGATGGTGTTTCCAGGTTCAGCCCATCATTGATTGGGGTAACGCCGCTTCGTCGAGACAACAGAGCTTGAGAGGTCCGGTTGACAAACGCCCTGCCACTTTCCTCAGCGTCATCCAACATGATTGCTTTGTGTGCCTTGATACCAGACGCAGGCCCACCAGAAGCTTCAAATTCGTCATTCTCGCGAGCCAGTATCACGTCTAACGGTGACAACTCCGTCGCAAAGGATAGATCGTCTTCCGGCATCAGTGGATAGCAAGTAGCGGTAACACCAGAACGCCTGTCCCAAACAAGTCAGTAATTTTTGTGTCTCGAACTAGGATGACGACTCACGGCATCCTTGGGATTTAGAACAATGCGTCCGATCAAATCGAACTAGAGAGTCGGTGCTTCAAAGCTCTCATTACCTTCCCGCATTATAGAGAAGTCGAAGCAACGAAGAACTGAAAGATAATGCCAAATAGCCGCCCGATCTGGTCCAGACCACCAGGGAACAAATGAAGTGAAGGTAGTATCTGAAACTGGCTGCGCGAAGGGACATGAGTGATTGAGTCGATTTCTGTGTGTCTCTTCGCACTTCGTCCCCTCCAGGTAGTGGAAGAAAAACATAGTGTGAGCTGAGAAAAAAATGATCTTCTTCGATCTCGAAGGAAAGGAACATTTACGAGTTTGGAGTTGCAAGAACTTGCAAGTGGCGCACCTTCGCTTCTGGCTTACCCTTGACGGCCAACCAATCTGAATCCATCTGTTACCGACGACACGGTTACACAGGCCGGGTTATGAGATGCATAAGTTTGCATCTCTTCGAGCGCGCCTCTCAGATCGCAACAGTATATATTCCGAGGTACATTTGTATTGTACTTGTAAGTTCGACCCACCTGCACGCGGGCAAAGCTGTAAAGGAAGAGTTTCGTTGGATTTTCACTGCTAAGCAGAACCTGGTAGTAACTAAACTGTTGCGAAAGTAAAATCAGAAAGATAATTGAACATATAAAGTAAGATGATTATGTTTTAGCCTTGTCCCTCATACCGTCACGAATATGATCCCCTCGGTGTCCGTGCCAAATACTTTTAGCTTCTTTCCCGTGCTAGATCGAGACAAGATGTCTAGAGGTAATGATGGACAACTCACAGAACACGACAGACATAGTCTCTAATGACGGCGGCCCTAATCTTCTTCCTGATGGATATACTACACTCGTCCAATCGTGCGCTTCAACTGTTGTTGAAGTCACCAATAAGCGTTCGAGGGCGGCTCTACCAATGTCAAGGCTGCACAAGAGCTCATTATCCCACGTATGTAGCCCCCACGCACAAAGAAGCAACCCTAATATGGCCGGTGCTAGATGCAGCTATGCGATATCGAGTCTCACATGTCAACGGCACGGTATTCTAGCAGTGGGAGGCCGAGTTCTTGCGCACAATGCTCGGACGCCGTACACCCCAAGCAGCTCCCAAGACGACAGTCAGATCTCAAACGGCATTCTCGAAGGTTTTTGGCCCTCATGATGGCACTACTGCTTTCGGTTGGTGCAGGAGTGGTGTCCGGATTCGTCACTTGTCTGGAGGCGTTCCTATTCTCGGTATTAGCATAGGGAAGTAGAGTTGGGAGGGGGGTTGTAGATTCTGGCAGGGCTACAGGTGAAATTAGGGACTGGAAAGAACCTAGTCGAGCTTGCAAGCGGGAGCGGCGGGCCAACAGCATTGTGTAACCAGATATGCCGAGTATAGGGGAGCCGCAACCTCTGCGGAGCATGCATGGGGAGGCCGATGGAGATCAGAATTGGTTCCTTCGAGACAATAGACAAGGTAGACACCCAATATAAGCGATAGTCCCAGACAGTGAATACTGAAGCATTTGGACAGAAACGCAATGAGCTTGACGCGGAATAATATGGCACATCGCTACCCCAAAAGTACTTCTCCAGGGTCATGGCTTGATCCAGACATCCTATACAGCTGCGAACAAACGGTGCAAAGCCCTTAAATATTCGAGGATCGCTCCAGTTTGGGTTTGGCCCATGGAACTCCCGTTGTATTCGCATATGAGTTGTGTGGTGAGGTGCAAGCCAAGGCTGTCATGAAGGTCACTAGCGCGGGAACAAAATAGGTACTTTCGGCGTCTTCTAGAGTTCCTTTTCTTGCGTATTGTTCGCAGATCTGTCGCCGTGAAATCATTGCGATGCTTTGCGCAAGACGTTGGGGTTGTGTTTGACTTTTGAGGTTGAGGGTAGAGTTCGAACTGCGACAGGTTTTCCAGTGGCTGAACATTCCTCCAAATCTTGGCCGTGTCACGTGACTACATCAACGATGTCTAGCTAGGTATTTGTACTCATCCGAAAATACTTTAGACACATTAAGATCAAGATGCAGATTACATAATCCAAAATTTAATGTCCCCGGACGGTTATCCCGTCCTATTAAGAGCGGAAACGGAGAGGAAGAAGCTTTGATCTTCAAGGAAATGGACGACGGGCTTGTGCCTGAGCGCAATGCCCGTTTCCCATCAGCTGGCTCGGACAGTCACTAGTCAAGCATTTTACGGCTACTCAGGTATACTCAGAGTACTTGGAAGCTGTTCTTTCAAAGGCAGTCTATGCAAATTACCCTCGAGAGGCATGTGCAAAACTATAATTCAGACGGGTACGATTGAAAT
>AYLM01001969.1:0-39336 GCA_001625345.1 Cairneyella variabilis | reverse complement strand
TTTCAGCATATCAATCACTAATTTTCCAGCGCATTGATCACTAAATTTCAGCATATCAATCGCTAATTTCCAGCATATCAATCGCTAAATTTCAGCATATCAATCACTAATTTTCCAGCGCATTGATCACTAAATTTCAGCATATTAATTGCTAACTTCCAGCATATCAATCGCTAATTTTCAGCATATTAATCACTAATTTTCTAGCATATTGATCGCTAATTTTCTAGCGTATTGATCACTAAATTTCAGCACGTTAGTCAATAATTTTCTAACGTATTAATCACTAATTTTTAGCACGTCGATCGCTAATTTTCCAGCGCATTGATCACTAAATTTCTATTATATTAATAATTAATTCTCTAATATGTTGACTATTAAGGGTTAAGGCACTATTATTTAATTGAATTAATTTAGTATTAGCCTTTTAATTTTTAAGCTTTTAATAGCTATGTTTTTCTACTTATTTTATAGCTTTAAATCAAAATTCTTAAGGTAAGTGGGTAGTACGATTGGTAGCTTAGCGAAGCCGCTAAAACTTTAGCGTGACGCTAATGGTCGCCGTTTCAATCGTACCCATTCAGACCAGACTATCCTCGCTTACCCGCTTACCCCCTGAGTTTAGCGATGCCCTACGATGATCGTCCAGGTAGTTCAGCTCAAAGGTATCCACTAGGCGCGAACTCTCCTACCATATTTTGGTTCCAATATGGAATGTAATTCGTTCCCGCAGCTGGATTCCACTGCGAATCCATCTCGTCCACACGTTGCTGAGAAGAAAATAGTTGTCGTGCTTCATACCCACTCCCCAGCTCATGCTTCAATTCTGGGGCCCCACCAACAAATTGTTCCGTCTGTCGCTTCTTCAGGGCTTTAGTCGTCTATGGGAACGAATGGCCCAGAAGATTGCTGCAAGAACAAGCGCAGCAACTGCTGTAACAACAATCCCAGTACCAGCTTGTACGCCAGTACTGAGTCCATTCGAGGGTGTAGGTGTGGATATTGGCGTTGAAGTTGCAGTAGAAATGCTACTAGTCGTGCTGATCCCAGTCGAAGTCGCGATTGAAGTAATCTGAGTTGCTGACACAGAAGTGGTGGTAGTCGAGTGTATCGTCGACAAAGCGCCGTCTGAGCCTAAAGTCCAAGTCTTGGGCGTTCCAGCAGTAGAAGTTACGTTGAATCCATTGCCATTTTGTCCTCCTTTGTGCCCAGCAATCGACAAGTCGTAAATAAAGCCGAACCAGAGCAGTGTGAGGTAGGCTTGAATTTTGCTTGAGGCTTGGTTGAGATTGTAGGAGAGAGTGCTGCTTGTCTCGACGGAGGTAATTCAAATACTAGAAGTTAAGTTAGCAAGACCAGAATCTCAGAAAGCATAAAAGTGTCGAGGATGAAGGAATCTTCAAGCTTCTGGTCCCCATTTCCACGATGGGCATGGATAAATACGTACTCGACTCTCCATCATCTGCAGTAGGATCCCATATCCAGCAAAAGAGAGTCGCATTATCGTAATTTGATGTCCATTCGACAATTATAGTATTGAGTATATTATAAGTTTTGTTTCCGGTCGGATACTGGAAGGCTGCGATTGGAGTAACGAGAGCTCCTAAAAAGCGGGACAGGAAAATGAGAAAGTTCCAACAAGCCATTATGACACCAACCTGAATAAGCAGCGTGTACTAAGGAGAATTAATTCAAGAACGTTCGCTGGCAACGAGCCGGAGGTGTTTGTGAAGACAGAAATTAGGAGATAGGCGCTGAACTCCTGGCGCACCGGGTAGATAAACATTTAGGAGCCAACTGCGGCCGCAGCAGTGCCATAGCCATAGCTTAGGCGCAGTCTTTACTCCAGGCAGGAGCTACTCATCATTTTCTAAATCAGTCCACTTGCTCTTTTGTTTATTGAGCCACCGAGTGTGAGATATGCAGAAGCTTAACTATTT
This sequence comes from Cairneyella variabilis, assembly GCA_001625345.1. NCBI lineage: Eukaryota > Fungi > Ascomycota > Leotiomycetes > Helotiales > Cairneyella > Cairneyella variabilis. Next base: position 37,396 of record AYLM01001969.1, on the reverse strand, counting down.
TGAGCGCAGAACCATTCAGCCACTCACCTCGCTAAGACACAACACTTGAGACACCGTCAATAACTGGGATTAGCTATGCTTCTCAGCCTCTGGCGGCGTCTTTGAGGCTGTTTACATTTGCACTATAGATGTGCTAGTTTACCGGTCTAGTCAAAAGGGAAACTCGTCTTGCCATCGTGCAGTCTTGGATCCGACCACTACCACTTGCCTGTGAGCATATGTCGATGAACTCCATACCATACTAACTTAACTATCTTTGACAGCGAACTCAACTGTCACGCCTTCATCTAACCCTGTAAGTCAATCTACAACTATCAGCCGGAAGCCTGTAATTTGCTACCAGTACTCACTTCTCTTCGTACCTGCCTCCTTAACACGGCGGACCTGCAGTGCTTGCTAGTCCTCTCCGATACTTTTTCTCTCGTGACCTAATCTAAGGTTGTCCATGTGAGCGATATCAGACTGTCGAGTTCGTAATCGACTAAAAGGAGTAATGATGAATGCATCGCCACTGGCTTTGTTGCGATTTGTAGGCCCTTTGACACTGCAGAAAATCGTTGGAACAAAATTCTCCATGGTCCCTGCCAAAATCAGATGCCAACTATTGAATTCATTGTGACACTTGGACAAAGGTGAATGTATGGAGAGCGATCGCAAGATAAAGAGCAAAAGCACCATTTACAGGGCATCTACAGGCTGTGAGGCCTGTGCGTGCCCTGTAATCTGGCCAAAGGGCCACTGAAAAGTGTCTCATTAGTGGAATCGAAAGCAACTGGTTGGTGAAGAGCCCTGTAATTATTAAGCTACTGTCCAAGCGGGAGGCTGAAATTACAGCGCCGAACCGCTGAAACCGCACTCTGGCAGCAGCTGCAGTGCATCTACAGGGCCTACAGGCTACAAGGCGCCTTTGCCCTTTATTTTGCGACCGCTCTCCGTACTTGTCTAGCCAAGTCCGGCACAATGGTCCTTCGTTCTTTGTTCATGAGATGCGTGTGCGAAGCGTTCTCAGATCAAAGGCACAAACTTCATAAAGATATTCAAGTTGTCAAGACGCGCCGGTGGGCATCCGCCGCAATTGGAGACGATGGGCCCAAGGCACCGCCGTTGTTAATCCAATTGATGCATACAATGCAGTATCGTATCCAATGGGCTTTACTGCGATTGGGCAAGTAGGGGTGACAGTTCGTAAGTTACGAGTTCTTTCCAGGTTACAACAACCCTGCATGTGGAGTCCATATAATGTATATTTTCTTTTTTAAAAGGGCTCTGGACAAATACTGGGATTTGAGAGTAAAATACTGACAAAATTGTAGCTGGTAACCTTATTCAATATTGTAGTCATGTAATAATGGTCAGTCGACCTGGACCGCTGGCGGGTCAGGAATGGAACCCTGGATATCGAGACGATATTTGGGGTATACTTGATTGCGCTTACCGGCAAGAAGCACCACCGTGTACTAGTGTGGCCTTTGGTCTGATGTGTACCACAATGGTGACAGCTCGTCCCCAGATTGCCGCGGTAAAATTGATGAGAGCAATCCGCGAGTAAGTGGACTCTTCCGCCCTTGGTTCTGCTTTCCGAGGCTTTGTTCAGAGAATCAGGTCACAAGATGTGCATATCATCTTCCAGGTTATTCATTGAATTTTGTAGCTAACTTCGAGATTTCTCAGTTATTTCTGGCCTCCAGCAGGAGTACTTCCTCCAGCTTTAGCGGCATGCGCGGGTACCGGCGCACAGAGGAGGGCACACTTTGTCACCATAACGTTTCTGACGGACAAAAACCCCGGTACAGAAGCGGCCTTCAGAAGAGCTTGGCAGTAAGTCTCCTCTCTTCGTTCTTCCTGATTGGATTGCACTAACAATCTGCAGCTTCAGATACCCACCAATCGTTAGAAGAAACTTGCTTCAAGCTACCATAGCTACAGCAGGTGCAAATGCAGTCAATAGACCTAATGCCCAGGCTTACCTGACAGCTGTCAACGCTGTAGTACCTGCTGCCGGAGCAAGACTAAGGTGCGGTCAAACTGGTGGATTGACTGCTCAGTTTGCCATGTGTCAAGCGTTAGCCAGAGCAGCTCCACTTGCTGGTGAAATACCTGGTCGATGTTGGCACCATAGACATGATATAAATCGGTTGTAGAAGCGGGACTTGCACTTGCAGGTAAGAGGGCTGTAATGAAAGGATAGTTTGTTAAGAGAATTAAATCTGAATGTATACTGATGATTACAGCCGGTGCTGGCTAGATTTTGAATTCATGTAAAGCATTTCTAATTTTGACTAGAAGTGACAGTTTGTGGAAAAAGTACTTGGAGAGAGATTGGTGATTGAGGAACATTACTTGAATAAATTTCGTTTTAAATTTTGAATTCGGTTGACTTTGAGGAACAAGGAAGCGTAAGTTTGAAAGAATATGTATTAGACTGGTGTAACTAGTGTTTGCAAGATTGGGTCCAATATTACCATTTTCATCATAAGGTAACATGGACGAACAAGGATGGCTTACACCATCAGCATCTTGTTTTATTACGCAAAGAATTCTTCTAATGCCGGTCCGGAGCGCAGCCTTTATTTATGATATAACTCAGTGCACTATCTTTGCACCCATGATGCAACGTAGCCCCTGATGGAATGATAATATGATACCAGGCCTGGACACCAGCCTGGGAGATCAAGCTATGGCACCAATGGGAGAAATTACCAGAATCTGGAGAGTCCGTACTGAAAACAAATGAAGTGAATGCCGACGGTGACGAAAATATTGAAAATACCGAGCTCCTCACTTGAAATCATGTTATCATTTACACAGCCTCCACAAAGTTGACAAAATCCCTCAATCAGCCGGTCCCACGTTCTACCGAAGGCCCGAATACACATACCCGAATATGGAAAGCACGTTCACAGAGAGATTGGAACTTGCGGAGACTGGGAAGTGATTGGAGAGTGAACAGTTGTGATTGATGTTTGGCTTGTTTCTCCCCGTGGGGTAAGGGATATCTCGCTTGAGGACTTCTTCATTCGTCGGTGGCTTGGCACAGCCCCTCCTAGTACCATGCCCCTCGTGTATTGCAACAATAACTCTGATATCGCGAAACGAAGTATAAAATAACACTAATCTCAGAAGAAAGCCTTGAATGGGGTTTATACAAAGCCCAAAGAAGATAAGAAACTCTTTGCATAAAGTGCATTATTCTCGTCGAATTCAAACCAAGATGCTCGCCAACTTCGCACTTGCGGCCCTCACAGTGGCCACAGCTACCCAAGGATTCGAAGTATTCCTCCCAAACCTCACAGGTCCAGGTCTTGTCGGCACTGTGAGACTTGAACTCGTCGATTATGCAAGACTCGATCCATTCTCATCTACTCCCATGCCTCGCGACCTCATGGTCTCGGTGTTCTACCCCATCCAACATGACCGCCGCTACTCTCTCGCTCCCGACTTCACACCCCTATTCGCTGCCTTCGCAGACGAGTACTACAACCTCTCAGCCGGGACTGCCGAGTCCATCATCTCCCAAGCCTACGAGGGAGCATACTTGCACCCCGCCGAACCATGCCAACCGAACGTCCTCCTATTCTCGCCTGGCTCCGGAGACTCGAGAGTTGAATACACGGCCACGTTATCCAACCTCGCAAGTCTGGGATATATCGTCATTGGAGTAGACCATCCCGGCGACACGGCGTTCATCGATTACCCCGACGGTCGTATCGTCACAGGTCCCGCGATCCCAATTACCTCATACAATATAGCGGCTGAATATGTTGCTATCGAAGTCCTCGACATGCAATTCGTACTCGACATCTTATCCACGAATGCCACTGTGGCTCGCCGGATCCCGGGAGTGCACGGCAAACTCGATCTCTCCAAGGTAGGCATATTTGGACACTCTCTTGGCGGCGGATTAGCAGCTGCGACCATGCTCGCAGATGCACGCTTTGCATGTGGTGCGAATCTCGACGGCGCAGTCGTTGGGCCCGTCTCTACCACTGGACTCGCCCAGCCATTCTTACTCGTCGGACGTGGAGACGATAATAACACAGATGTTTACGGGTGGGCGGACCTGTGGACGAATTTGAGAGGCTGGAAGGCCGAGATCAGCATCGCGGGCTCAAATCATCTCACTTTTGAGGATGAGGCTTTTTTGTTTGATGAGTTGAGTGCGTTGGGGTTGCTGCCTCCGGGGTTCCTCGGTAACTATGGGACGATTTCTGGGGCGAGGATGCTCGAGATTGAGAGTGCGTATTTAGGGGCTTTCTTTGATATGTGTTTCACTGGGAAGGAGTCGGATTTGTTGAAAGGGCCAAGTCCGGAATTTCCAGAGGTCTCATTTTGGCTTGGATAGGATTGGGGGTGTCGACGATAATTGAGGAGAGGTGTTTGACATAGTAATGGACAAGATGTGTGGGACATGAAAGTAGTGCTAATACCAGGGATGCTCACAGTCAATGCTGTAATTTAAGGCTTTCAATCGTGGATATCACGTCTGTGAGATGTTTTGAGCCTTTGAAGCAGAGTTCCCAATCTCGCTCAGCGGCCATTCCAGGTAGCGATGCCATTTGCTATCCATGGGACGCATGACAGCCGAGAGCAGTCTCAATGCCCGACCTTCAAAGTACCAATGAGTCTCCAACTTATGAAGCAGAACGCAGTAATGTGCCAGCAGGATGAGTGCAGCCGGGTGATGGCCCTTGAGCAAAGTCATGTAGTCTTCAGAGACCAATATCGGCCAGATTCGTAGCACATCCCAGGTGGTGTAGCTCTCGCCCAGGACTGTCATGCATGAGAATGCCCAGGCTAGTTCTGCTGCAGCGTCTTTGTATACTTGTCGAACGTCCTCTGTCCAGGCATTCTCGGAGTTTGCAGCCGGTGCGAGGGAGAGTAGATAGTCGACCATCGGGATCTCAGCGTCCTTAGGGACTTCGATGGGAATGTCCCACATGGTAGCCAGTATATTTACCGGACCAGTCTGTAACTGATCCCAGAAGTCGCACAGCATAGCACACCCAGTTCGGACGAAATACAGCCATGTTGGCATGATATCAGGTCCTTTCTCTTCAGTCAAGAAAAGACGCTCATCCTGTCTCTCTGAGGCAAAGGAGTAGATGACGAGGAGATGAGAAAATGCAAGGACTGCATCACAGTTGTCTTCTGCGGGGTTTGATATTGCAGAACGGAAGTGAGGCATTGCAAGGCCCTGATGAGTAGTTGCTCTAATCAAGTACTTTGGTTGTTGATCCAAGTAGGCCAGGTGCAACGCAGCACAAGCCAGAATCCCATGCATAAGAAAGTCTTGTCGTCGGGCAAGTTGGGGAACCGTGACTTGCCACATTTCCCTTGTCTCGTCGTCGGTTGCGATAGTAAGGCATGTCGACGATTTGTAGTGATGCAGAAGGAGAGCATCGATATCGTCCAGATCTGGGAATGTTTTGACGCATGAATGGGGTTTGAGAGGGACATCTTGCGAACTAAAGGCTGGGCTCGTGAAATAGCTTAAAATATTGCCTCGAAAGAAAGTCTGCAGAGGGACAGGGCGCCAGTCATGTTCTGCCTGCCCCGGTCTTCCATGCACCGAGGGCCAATGATTTTTCATGCGCTTTTCAGAAACACATAAGTATGGACATACATCATTTCGACATTGGAGCCCATCATGAATGGGAAGTGAGGGAACCGGAAACGACTCAATCTTGGACTGAATCACGTTCTCAGGGTCCTCGAGGTCGAGAGTGGCGGCATATTTCATGAACGGGTGACGCCGGGATCTATGAATTTGGTGAATGTCTTTCAGATGCCTGGAAATCCCACTGGGCTGCACGGCATACTGGCAAGATGTGCATATCACGATCTTGTAAGCGGGTACATATTGCAGCAACTCAGCGGGCTGAGGATCGAGAGAAGAAGGCGATTGGTGTGAAGGCATTGAGACACTCAAGAGCTTAGATCGCATGGGACAGGTGCGCCCCATCGTGGAACATGAGAACGGCACCTTCAGTTCTGAGAGTTCCTCAGATGAAAATATCCTGGATCCAAAGATGCTGCGGGTCGCCTCGATACAAATCGGAGATGAAGTTGGCCCGGTGGCGGAGACTGCTTACACTGCACCTCTGCATTTTTGAGTTGCCCTCCCTTTTGAACCCTTAGGCGAGTCCTGACTGGAGTCCGGGTATTCTAGTTGTGGCATTGCAAAAACTCTTTGACCCATGGAAACCTCCCGCCAATCTAAGATTCGACCTGGCCCCGCTTCCTCGACGTGAAAACATGCCCAGCCATCACAATTGAGAGTGCTGTTCTAAAAGGTTTCAATTCTGTGGCATCGTCTTGCTCACAGCTCCTTGTTCGAGTGAGCAAGAAAAAGATGATTGCCTCGACTTGTGAAATTAACAAAAAGCAGCCAAGCCGCGCCAAGCTTCGCCCGTTTCTCGGGATCAAATCCGTGGAGTACCATCATATCTGCAAGAAATCGAGAGACAATGTTCCTTTAAACTCCGTTCCTAATCTCATTCTGATTGTATGCTCTTCCATGGTACAGTTCTTCCAGTCTTTTTCAAGCCATACTTAAGCCTTGGTATCCCCTCGAATTTGTGCTGGTGTGACAACACTGCAACCAAAAAGCCCCTCATATATTCGTGAGCAACACATTTCACAATGTCTTATAGCTACACCGTACTCATCACCGGTGGAACTACTGGACTTGGGTATCAGTCAGCTCTCAGCATTGCTCGCAGCCACCCCGAATACCTCATCATCCTCTCCTCTCGAACAGATCCCAACTCCGCAGCCGAGACCATAAACAAGACTCTCAAACGAAGCAATGTCAAATTCCTCCCTCTCGACCTCTCCAATCTCAGCACAGTACGCTCCTACGCCAAAGACTGGGAATCCAAGAACTTCCCTCTCATCAAAATCCTCCTGCTAAACGCGGGGTTGCAATTCCCCGACGGCGTCCGCAAAACAGACAACGGCATCGAGGCCACATTCGGCATCAACCACGTCGGCCACGCTCTCCTCTTCCACCTCTTGTACCCCCATCTCTCATCCGACGCACGAGTCGTCCTCACAGCAAGCGGCACCCACGACCCCGCCCAGAAATCAGGGCTCCCAGACGCGCGATACGATACCGCAGAGCTCCTCGCTCATCCCACGCCAGAATCAACGCACAAAGATGGGCGCCAGCGATACACTACCAGTAAACTGGTGAACGTTATGTGGACGTACGAGCTCGCTCGCCGCTTTGCGCAGATCCAGGGGAACAAGGCGACGGTGAATGCTTTTGATCCGGGGCTTATGCCGGGGACGGGACTAGCGAGGGAGTATCCGGCGTTCTTGCAGTTCATTTGGATACATGTTATACCGAAGATGCTTCCGCTGATGCGGATGATGGTCCACCACAATATTCATTCACCGAAGGAGTCGGGTGAGAGTCTGGCGTGGGTTGCGACGAGTGGGGAGGTGGAGGGGGTGAGTGGGAGGTATTTTGAGGGGAGGAAGGAGATTAAGAGTAGTGATGCGAGTTATGATGAGGTGAAGCAGAGGGATCTGTGGGAGTGGACGGTGAAGAATGTGGCGGTGGATGAGGAGGAGGCGAAGAGGTTTGGAGTTGGCAAGTGACTTGTGTGAGGCTGTTGGCTTGCTGTTGATCTCTTGTGTGTTCTTTGCTTTACAGCTCTTGTGATGTTTATACTTGGGCTTTGCAGAGTCTTCAAAGGAAGTGGAATGATTATTTTCTCATTGCCACATAAGTCTCAGATGGATCTTGACCCCACCAAAGCCCATTTCCGTCTTTGGACCCGAGCAATCGTGGCTCTAACGTGAGCCAGCCGTGAGCCCTAAGCACTGCGATAAGTCTGCCAGAGCATGCGCAGGAGCATCATCTTTTGGCTACCTTAAGAATCGGCTATAGTTTTCATATTAACTATATAATAATTTTACTAATACCTATTGCTTAAAACGTAGTCACTTATTTTAACATCTGAAGGCCGCAGAAGTCGCGGAAGAAGATGAAGGTGGGAGACGCCCACAAGGCTGATTGCTCCGCGAAAGGTCAAGCGACCGTCTGTTCATAGTTGATCCATCCTTGCAAGAACCGTCTTTCAGTAAAATGTACAGAGCTTAGTATCTAGGAGGAATGACTGGCTGCCGCTGGAAGATATGCCCCTCAACTTAATTTGAATTGTCTCATCTTCCACTTGCCTTCATTCAATTCAATTAATCCCTTACCACTCATGTAACCATCTACGCTCGCCTCGCCAATAAGCGTAAACAGATGCGCGTTCATCTTGCCATTTCTCTTCCTTAAAATAAGCGGTAAGCGATGTTCCATAATGATACAAATCGTATCCCCTTTCTTCGTACCTCTTGGCACCAAGGCCATCGTCCCAGATTTGCCAATGACAAACCGCCCTCATCGAAGATGTGTGAGAACGAGTCAACCAACTCATTGTTATGTTTTTTCTCGTCCAGATCTTCTTCTTGGGCTTTTAGAATTTCATGATCACCCTTGCAGACTCCATACTGTGCAGATCTCCGAATCAAGGCCCTCAGCTTGGCTTGTACGAGATCCTTCAGACTTCTGTCCGTATCCTCAAGCTCTTCCTCGAGAATGGAGTTCCATAATATGGTCTTGCAAAAAGCTTCCGCTTGATCCATTGATGGCCCCTTCACCGATACATGGAGCCTGTGCCAGTTGCTGAAAGCTTTCAGCGCCGTCTCGGCATCATGGGTTCCTTGCTGAGGTTGACAACACGTTACGCCCAGCTTGGAAACCGTATCGATGGAAAAGCCTTGAACAGCCAATACATTATCATTGTCTTCGAAGCAAAATGACGTCGAAGAGAGGGAGCCACCAGCTGCTGGCTTGAACATCGACGGTAAGTCAGATTGCAGGCTCCAAGACGGTCCTGAGCTGGAAGAGAAGTCAGGAACCCAAGACGGTAGCTGATGTATATTATCATCTCCTGTTGGATAGAAAGAGATAATATCTTGAGTCTGTGTTGTCTGAATGATAGCCTTTACGGCAGCAGTGTATACCTGCGCTACTGTTTGCTGGTAGTCAACTTCAATCAATGCTGCCTCGCTCTTCTCCACTAGATTCAAAATCCCATAGACCTTGTCTCGAGGATCAGTGGCATCTTTAGATTTGTGCCAGTGCAACACACTTTGCAGAGTAATCGTGTTATCACTATCAATTGGCACGTCTAGATCTCGCGGCGCCAGTGAGAGAGGTCCACTCCAAGCTAGCGTAGTAACCGAATCTGGGTCTTTCAACACTTCAACCTCTTCGTAATCGGTGAAGTTGTTCTCAGCCATCGCGTTTTGAGCATAACACAGATCCTCCCATGAAATAGATGCAGGCCCACATTGCACGACAGTTTCGCGGGCAAAGAACGTCTCCTGCACCACCCAAATACGATTCCAATAATCTCTGTACAGCAAATACCACAACGCTTTGAATCGGTCTCTAGCCCTAGGCTGCCTTAGTATGTTGATGAGGCTATCTCTATCGTGACGCTTGTCACAAAGTTCCCTTGCAAGGTCAACAGCCTCGGAACTAAAATCCGCCTCCGCACCAAGCCAGACAACTACCCTCAGCGCTTTCGCATAAATCATTCCCATAAGTTTAACCTGCTTGTTGCGCTCTAAAATACTGCCTTGGTTGATACAAATAGCATCGATCCAAAGAGTTCTTGGATGGCCACGAGAACGCAGATGGAACAAGGCCTGGAAGAGATTCTCGGTAACAGGGACGTCAACCCCACTGATAGTTATCTCTCGAGGGTTTTCCGGGACGCCCCAAGTGTACGAGAGCGCTTCGTATGCTGGATTCAGTGAGAGTGAGATGTGGCTGAGCTTGCACTCGATGCCACAGTCGATGCCGCCATAGCGTCGTGTAGGAAGCAGTTCAAGGACACGTATTGATACCTCGCCAGGATCTGAATCTAGGGGCCGATAGGGCTAAGCGCTCGCAAGAGGATGTGATGCATAGTCATATTCTGTCTCCGAACTGCTGGCCGACCCTGAGACATGCATTGTAATGGGACCCAGAGATTGTGCTGTGGAGGTGATTTTCCTCAAGTTGCAGAAGGCTCTTCTGGTCAAGTCTTTCAGGCACAAACTAACGAGCCCGCTCGAATTAGTCTAGGTGTCAGGCTGCTTTTCAGGCTTCGCAACACCGAAGTCAACTACAGGACTTGAATTCAATTAATCCCCTTGAATTATTTTAAGTCTAAACTTAAACTTCTATAATAAAAGCAGATAGATTTAAAGATCGTCTGTTATTACTAAGAGTTTTCTCTTTTATATATATATAAAAGTCGTAATATTACTTTTAGAGTATTGCGACTAAGCACGGGGAGCAGATGGATTTAATGGCTCCTAAGTAAAGCGGCAACGGCGAGTAAACAGAGTTGGAAGCCAAGTACTAAATTACCAGAAGTTCTTCAGCCTCATCTCTATATCTCAAGCCAAGCCCAAGGCAAGACTATTGACATCATAGTTATCAAAGAAAGGCAAGAAACTCAATACTTGCGGTGCCACTGCACAACCCGTCTCCCCTTCAATCGGCATTGTCGCCTCAAACTCCACAATTTTCAGTCTCCCACCATTACACACATTACACACCGCCGTCGCCACATAGGTCCTGTTAATCTCCAACTGCCTCCCAATAATCTGCACCATATCCAGCCCCACCAATTCCCTAATTGTAAACAATGCTGTCGCCTTTGTCGAATTCGTCACCCCAACCAACCTATTCTCAACCCTCTTTCCCAACCCCTGACTCCCTAAATTCTCCGTCCCATTGCTCCCCTCCGGCACCGCACCCGCCACATACACCAACGCCTGGCTCTCCTGCCCAATAGGCAGCGTCTTAATCACTTCCAAAGACTCAGTATCAGCCACATCCAACGAATCACTATGCTCATTAACCCAATACATCCTCGTTCCATCCGGACTCCCCCAAATACCATGCGGCTCTATCCCACCAGCTTTAATGCTTTTCACCGAGACCGGGATATCGCTCGGCTGATCTTGCACGTAGACTGCGGTCTCATTACTCGCTGCCACAGTGACGAACCCGTATGTACTCCCATTCACAATCGCGAAATTCGGATGATTGCTCTCTGCGCCCGTATCAAGAACAGTCACAATAGACCTCGCACTCAGATCAATGATCGACGTCTTCCCAATCATCTTATGCACAACCCATAATCTCAACCCATCGGCTGAGATCATCATATCGGATGAAAAGACATCTGCAAGGCCGGTGATCGTGTCTACGATTTTCTGGCTTGAGACATCGATGATGTTGACTGTGGCGCTTTTGATATGGTTTACGTATGCGAGTGTGCCATCGGGACTGAAGAGGACTTTCGAGGGCCCGGGGTCGGTGGTTATGCGCGAGACGATGCCGCCATTGAGGGCGTCGACTAAGTCAACGTTGTTGGTGCCGCGGCAGGCGACCCATATTGTGCGATTGTCGTGGGCGAAGAATGCTTCGTGGGATGCTCGATCCACGTAGGTTTTCGATACAATACTATTGTTGGCGGTTCGGATTACGGTCACGGTGTTTGTTGTTACACTGACGACGCTGAGGAATTGCCCGTCGAGAGAGAAGCCCAGCCCGTGGCTGTTGACGATAGAGAGGTATTGAGGGTTTAGGACATCGGTGATGCGACTGTCTCCAAGAGCAATCGTTCCGAGGACTTCGTTTGTGAGAGGTTTGATGACGGTAATGGTGTTTGAGGTTTGGTCCGCGCTGTATAGTCTATCTGATGGACCAATTGGTTGAGCACCAGGCAAGGCGGGAGCTTGAGAGAGTGGTGTTGCAAGTGAGATGAAAGCTAGCGAGATGAGGAGCAGGACTTGAGAGAACATTTTGGCTGACGTTCAGGAACTTGAAGCTCCAACAAAAATCACTCAAACCTTCTCATTGACTTTATACCCCGCGTTTTGGGCGGGGTAAGCTTCACTTACCACCGTCATCGCCCCTTTTAACTCCTCGCTTAACCCCTGAGGTGCAGAGCGGGTCCGAAAGTCTCTTTGAAGAGCAAATAATATCGTCGATAAATATCAGTAGTATAAATCAATGCCGGCAATAGGAAGTTTTAGCTCTTTCGAGAGAGCTTCCATGCATGCCGCTTATGCATCAAGGACCCCTATGCATACCTTATTCGCTATGTCGTATGCTGACATCTTGAGGTGGGGTAAGCTTACTTCGTGTTTATCACATGATGATGCAAAGGGGAGTATTAATCGATATTGTATTCTATCAGTGGCACTTTGCAAGCCATTGAATTTAGATACGCTCTTCCCAAATATTCATTGCAAACATACTTTAAGTTACTGAACTCATGCCGCACTCGGAAAACTTGATACCTCTTTCTGACTCAGCATCCTGAGCGAGAGAAGTACTGTTCTTACTCGCTTCGTACCATCCTTTGAAATAGCTCTATGATTTCACTGAAAGTTGAGGGCACTGGAGTATTTCGCCACCTTTATTCTGCTCCTCGTTCAGTTTTATCTGCTGTATCTGTTATTTCCTACCTCTTCACTACTTTGGTCTAATACTCGCGCTTAACCTTGTTGCCTCCATTCAGATTCCCCACCACTTCAAGACTGCCTTTCGTGCTCATATTCTGCTCCTTTTGTGCCTCCGTCACTTCTACCCTTCATTTGTGCAGTTGTGTTTTGCTAGTCGCTTCTCTTTGCTGCTCTACTCACCACAAGTAACTTGTTACTCGTGCTAAAATTTTGCGAGATTCTCTTGCTGACACCCTTCTCACCACCGCCTCTAAGCTGGCAGTCGTCGATAGATTCTGCACCCCGGGCTTCTTAAGCTCACTATTTTCATGCTGTTGCTCGGCTTTCATCATTCTGCCTATTTCCTAATTCGATCCCTTTTGACTGATACCTTCACCACTTCCATCCTGGCATTCGAGTTTGTTTGATTCTATCGTTTCCAAAAAAACAAAAAAACAAAAAGAGAGAAAGAGAGGGTCGGGTTTTGGGGGGGCAATGTCACAATGGTCTCTTCACCTCTTCTGCTCTGCCTTTCGTTGTGCCTGGCTGCTCCTTTCCACCACTTCTATTCTAGAACTCGTGCTGAAATTTTGCTCTCCTTTTAGATATTTCACCGCTCCCTATCTGACATTCGTCCTATTTTTAATGCCAGTTCTTCTGGTCTACTCAGTGCTTCCACCACAATTACTCTACTACTCGTGCCCATATAGCATCATCTAAAACCTCCTTAATTCCAATGCTTTTACCATGTTGCGAAAGAGGGTGCCAGAAACCCGTAGATGAAGGAACAGAAGGAACAAGTGAAATGCAGGGAAGAATCTGCTCTGTAAGATTCCATTCTCAAAGACATCATTTCCCCATTCATTTGTTGCTCAATTTATACCTCTCAAACTCGCAATATTCCCATTGCAAATATCCTACAAGGTATACTTGAATCCCTCCTGCCCCTCAATACACTTCCCACCATTATCCACTCTCTTATTTGCTCTCAAAAACTTGACTGTCAAGAGCCCAGTGATGATGATCATAAGTGCATCTGCAATCATTACGGTCCAAATGCCTGGCCGATAGCTCGGCGCATCCTGCTCCCTGAAAACCGTACTCCCAATAATTCCCCCGATACCACCAAACCTGTCAACAGATTAGCATCCGTATCTTCCAATACGTTAAATCAAGAGCTATAAGCCAAGCCCGTGGGGTATCCCTGGCTCTCGGATCCTGAATAAACACAGAAAAAAAGAGAGTCTATACATACCCAACTAACGTCGCCGAACACAGCGCTCTCTTCCACTGCCCCCTAATATTATTCGCCTGATACGTCAACACGGCGGGCACATTCGCATTCCCCCCAATAGTCGTCAAGAACACCCCAAAATACCTCGCCCCATTATTCTTCGCATATCCCAACATCGGCAGCCCAATCAACCCCAACAACGCATTACCCGCCACAATCGGCCCCCTCAAATGCCATCTGTCCCCAAGCACAGCCTGCACATACATAACGACCGCCGCCGCCCCATAAGGTGGCGCAACTAGACATTGTGAGGCGGCGATCGAAAACCCCATCCCGTCATGCAGGATGACGGGGAGGAAGTAGGCGATGGCGTATGCGTTGGCTGCGGTTAAGCCGAACAGCGAAGCGAAGGCCCAGACTTTGCTGTCGAGGCAATTGGAGAGGTAGGATAAGACGGTGAAGGGTTCTGGGATTGCGTCTGCGCGGTCGAGGTTGATGCGGGAGACGATGAAGCGGGATTCGGAGGGGGAGAGGAAGGCCCAGGATTTGGAGGCGAATTCAGGGAAGTCGACGATGGCGAAGTAGCCGATGATGGCTGCCACGCAGGTTATTATGCCCTCCATCTACGTTTTAATGTTAGTTGAGTTCTGAATGGGGTGGAGTGGAAGGGAAGTTGGGTGGAGAAGGGTTGAGAGGGAGGGGCGTACGATGAATATCCAGCGCCAGCCGGCGAGGTTGGCGAGTCCGTTCATTTGCATGAGTCCATATGCCAAGATTCCTGAGACTGCGGAGGCAGTACTGCCAATGAGGAAAAAGACCGCGTTGCGCTTTTGCAGCTCATATCTTGGATACCAGCAAGAAAGAAGGTATGCACAGCCTGGGAAGAAACCGGCTTCGAGGACGCCGAGGATGACGCGCAAACCGAGCATTTGGTCCCAGCGTTTGACGAAGCCAAAGCCCTGGTTAAAGTCAGAGGCGGTACTGGTGGCGAGGATGGGAGGAGGGAACTTACCACCATGCATCCTCCCCATAGAAGCGTGATGAGAGCGAGGAACTTTCGAGGTCCGACTTTACGCAGAATGACGGTGGCGGGTGGTTGGAAGAGGACGTAGGGGATGAAGAACATGAGGACGATGAGGTTGTATCTGGCGCCGATGAGATTGAGGCCTATTGGGGCTGGTGCTGCCATTCTATTGTTCCGTCAGCATTGGACATCTGGATCGGAGATATGGTAGCTGACCCAGCAATGTTTGCATTGCCAAGATTGGTACGGTCCATCAAAGAGCACATGTATAAGAAACCTAAGGTAGGGACGAGACGGAAGTCAATACGGCGGATGATCTTCTTTTGCTGCTCGGGCGAGAACTCTGCAATAATGGCATCGTTGGAGTCCTCAGAGACGGTGTGTTCAATCTGCTCAGCACCAGTCTTCTCTGCATCGTAACTCATGGTGGGCTAATTGGGTAGGAGCAGTTATGGGAAGATGGGAGAGAAGTAATAGATGTGGTGGAAGAGGAAAGCTAAAAATAATACTTATTTGCTTGTTATTACCGTGGGTGTGCCCGTCGTACTTATACTGATAAGAAACTTTGAATCGAGTTGCACTGCGGGGTACAGAAGAGGACAAGAAGCTCCCTCGTTCTCCATTGATCCTTTCCAGCTCTCACGCATACAAAGGAATGCCAAGTGATTGGCTCCAGATGTGGCTCAAACCGTCCTATCTCCCATCACCGAATGAATGGGCTTTCCGATCCTAGGGATGAGAATCGGGTAGAGTCTAATGCAGACATCTCGGGTTTTGTACAGCCTGCTGGAAATAATCGCATTGCATCCTCGTGGCTTTTCAGCTATTGAGGCAACCATGCCTAGACGAATGACTGAGCAGACGGCTAACGATAACCGAGCGGTAGCTAAACCCGACCCCTGAAACCTCCGGTGGCTGCATTCACATTGCGGGTATTTCTCTTCAGGCAGCTTGAAGTGCGGGGAGAATAAGACACGCAAGCCAAATATTGAACTTCGCACTTTGAGGAGAGCAGCCCAAGGTCCGAGGGATGGCCTAGAAACAAAAGTTTGGATCCATCTTCGAAGAAAGAACTTGGTATTAGATGTCGAGATGGAAACACGATTTGCTGTGCGAATAGAATTGCGAGATTGGAAGGACATGCATGATACTATTTGAAATAAAGAATCAGATCTGACATGAAATATGATGTAGAAAGTTGACAACCTCCCATCTTCTTCCACTTGGCTTATTGCCAGCCTTGCGAGATGTGAGACTTCCCGAGGTATTTTTGAACAGTAAAGAAGGACCGCAGCCTCTTGATGGGAACATATAGGTCTGTTTGTGGGAATTTGGAATGCCCAGATCCTGAGTCGTGGTCTTCAAGACCTCTCAGCCATTTGGCATCGTGAAGGAGGTTATTGCGGCTGCAGCTGAAGGACGCCTACTAGCCCCTGGGTATCAATTCCCGCGCCAACACGGCCGACATTCTGCATCGAGACGGAAAGTTT
The DNA here is from genome assembly GCA_001625345.1 of Cairneyella variabilis. Taxonomy (NCBI): domain Eukaryota; kingdom Fungi; phylum Ascomycota; class Leotiomycetes; order Helotiales; genus Cairneyella; species Cairneyella variabilis. The sequence continues at coordinate 21,135 of AYLM01001969.1, read as the reverse complement.
TGAAGAATATCCACTTTGTCTGGGGTAGAGATCTGGGGAAGCAAGGGAACGCTGCGGGTTTGAGAGTTCCAAGGCTTTAAGGTTCTTGGGATGGCGAGTTGAGCTGGTAGGAATGACAGCGCCTCGTGATGAGTTTCTCTTCGGGACTTGAGATCGGCAATGTTCGGTAATGTTCGGTAATGTTCGGTAATGTTCGGCATCTGCAAATCTGCCAATTCGATTTTGACAGTGTACGTCTCCCGATAGAATAATGCTAGGCTCGAACTGCAGTATGGTGTTGATGGGAAGCAGATGTTCCAAGATGGTAGTGACTTGGGGCTTGTACCGGTTGGGGAGCCCGGCCATTATATTTCGTGAGTTTTGACCGAAAATACCTCCTGGCGGTGTACTATTGTATCTGTGAATAATATCGAACCATTATGAGAGTTTGAGACGGTCTATTCCACGATTCCTTGGTTCTGGCATGAAACGAGCAGTAGTGGCTCCGCTGGGAAGTGTTGTCGATCGCAGGTCCGGTCCTGAGCTTGGGTAAGTACCAGCTAGAACTCTGGTCGAGCGTCGAGTTCGTCGCCTTAGGATTGGGTTAGTAGTAGCCAGAACTCTGCTCAGAAAGGAAAGCTTGAGATCGAAAAGCAAGAACCGGTCGGAAGTGAACAATGACCTTGACCATTTTGTACACCCCACCTCCCTTTGAACAGCAGCCTTCTCCCGATCGACTTCGAGTGCTCCTAATGTCCGTGTAAAACCGACAAGCGTGCCAGCAAGCAAACAGCTTCATTGCGAATTGCCATGCCAGTCCTCCTAAACTCAGTCAACCCACATTATATCCTCACCTCCCCTTAAACACCGGCCTCCTTTTCTCCCTAAACGCAACCAACGCTTCATTCCTATCCTCAGTCCCCACAACCCTCTCATACATCTTATTTTCAATCTCTTCTCTGGCATACCCCACCGCCTGCAACGCGCTCCTCACCGCCACCGGTCCACCCTCGCAAACCTCTCCCGCCAGTCTGACCGCCTCTCGCAACACTTCCTCCTTCGCCTTCTTCATCAACTCGCCCTTAAATTCTTCTCCTTCCTTTCCTTCTTCAGGCGCAACCTCCACCAACCTATCCGCAATCCCCAAAAAGTATGCTTCGGCTGCAGACACTCTTCTACCAGTTAACACCATATCCCTAGCACGACCCAGTCCGATTAAGCCAGGTAGACGGTAGGTTCCTCCAGCACCTGGGATTATGCCAAGTCGTGTTTCCGGGAGTCCGACTTGTGCTGTTGACGCGAGTACGCGCATATGAGTGCAGAGTGCTAGTTCGAGGCCGCCGCCGAGGGCGAGTGAGCTGATTGCGCTGATCGTGGGTATAGGTAGGAATGATAGTTTGGTGAAGGTATCTCTTAAATTCGCCAGAAACGCGGCTGTTCTATCTACCCATTAGCCCATACTCCCTAAATGCAGCGTGTGATATGAATGTACTCATCCGCCGTAAACCCCGCGCGTTCCTTCAAATCGGCCCCAGCGCAGAAACAGCTATCAACTTCGCTGGCTAGCACGACCGCTCTTGTAGGACCAGTATTATCTGCGCCTGCTGCGCCACCGTAACGGGCAGAGGGAATCTCGTTTCCATCAGCGTCGTATTCGGAGGCTATGGAGTCGATGTTGGAGCGGAGTTCGTGGAGGAGGGCACTGGAGATGGCGTTGCGGGCGGAGGGGCGGGCGAGGGAGAGGATGCGGATGCGGCCGGAGTGGGGGGCGCGGAGGTCGAAGACCTGGGAGGATGAATTATAAGCTTGTGTGTAATTGAAAAGTCTGTAGTTGGTTTAACTGAAGCAAAGGGGAGCGCCGGACAAGATTCTCTCCAGCAGACGCTGAGCATTCCTCTGTCTCCGGCTCGTGATAGTAGAAGCTCACTAGAGCTCTGCCACATTATCTCATCCCTTTAGTCCATTTTCCAACTTAAATTGAAGCATAGCAACTCTGCAATGCCTCACGCCAAGCTCTTGAGCTCAATCTTCGTTCGTCGGGATAGTCCCACTATGCTTGGTTCTCAGAAGAGAATTATAAGCTCACCTTTACCAAAGGCTCAGTCTGCACAGAATACGCTCTGCGACCCAGTTTCGGAAGTGTCGACGACAACGGACGAACGATTCTCGACTTCATGTTTGAGGTATCGATTGTTGTTTATGAGTGAGGAGGAAGAGCCGAGGCTGTGGGATTGATTTGTCGTGAGGCTAGGCGAGGCTGCGATCAGGGGTCTCGTGACAGAACAAAAGCGGCACTAAATCTGTCCCCAAGATCTATGGAGGCAAAGATCTTTAAGTTTCGAGCTCTTTGCCATCATGGGTCTTGACTTCACTCTTAGTCTCCACAGCTCTTAGATTAGACTAGCTTTACTTCAAAGCTTTTCATGATTCCAGGCATTTTTGACAGACGGATTGTTCTATTGAGTGCCGCTTTTTAGTTTCGCGAGACCGCAGGTCATACAGGTCCATGAGCGAAATATTATTAAAATATAGCGAGTAGAACTTGACAGTGACTTTAGTTAAAAATGGAGATTTTGCGATATTTGACACTCAAATAAAAAGTATCAGGGAGTGAACTTTCACAGAGTTGCAGCTACTCACACCCCATTTATGGGAACTATTGAAAGTACCACTAGTCGGAACTAAGAAAATCCTAGTAGCATAGGTAAAAGAGTATTATCCGATAAGAAGCAGGCTCAGAAGGATCGAGGGAACTTAAAGATGAGGTTGTCATTCAAGTTGTAGCTATTAGTTGAAACCAGAATGACAGAGATACCCAATATCCAAATAATATCTCCCCAGGGTGAACGAGTCAATGACCCAGATTCAGCCTGCCAAGGCCGAGATTCTAGCACCCTAGAAGCAGATAGCAAAGGAAGCCAACACCATGGCACGATCACGTCCTTAGCTATAAAGGTCGGAGGTTCTGTGCCGCTGGTAGGCGAGCTTAGAGCGTGGTAAGGAAATCCACCAGCCAACAAAAGCACCGTATATTAACAATAATCTAGGTGCTAATACCTTAATGGTGACGCCAAGGCCGTGGGTTCCCCTCTTTTAACCATGATTATCTTGTACTTATAGGAGTTATACTCGCGTAGATACTAAGGCGTATACTTTGAAAGTGAAAAACCTTAGAGCAAAAGACTGACACATATGGCAAAAATAAACATATCCAACTTTCGAAGTGTTATTCTAGAATGTCACTAGCTTGGGGTAGTGTCGCTTGGGTCCCTTTTCGTCTCGCTTAACTTGCAAACCCCGGCACGTCCACCAGAACACCACAAAAAACACCAAAAAAAAGTCCAAAAAGAAGGCATTTGATGGATTTAAACCATCAGTATTGATATTTTGGTCAATACGGGGGTCGAACCCGCGGCCTTGGCGTCACCATTAAGGTATTAGCACCTAGATTATTGTTAATATACGGTGCTTTTGTTGGCTGGTGGATTTCCTTACCACGCTCTAACCAACTGAGCTAATCGACCTTGCTTGATTGTTGGGAACTGATGGCTTATTTTGATACTTCAAGACCATAGCAAAGTGCCCAGAAAATTGAAAGAACTGTGGCACGTTTGGGGCTGCACATCAGCCGGGGAAGGTGGGGTTACCAGCTGGGGCAACTTTCTAGAAAATTACCGGAAACTGAGCAGAACTTTTACTTTTTACTAGCGTAAAGTTAATTTCTGATATAAACTACGATGCAGAATAATTCCCATTGAAATCTTTCAAAGTGTTGTGGTCAATATCAAAGTTTTGGTCCTCGGTACCACAGAGAAACCTAAAGAGCAAGCCCTCCGCCTCTAAGTACGCCACCACAACTTAATACTGACTGCAATTTAAAAAGAACAAAAAGACCATTCTCCAACTACTTTGAGCCTCAAATTTTGGGATTTCAATTAAAGAGAAAGTGTGTGGGGTTTATGATTAATATTTAAGCTGTCGTGAGTCGTGTCTTCAGAGGCAACAGGTGGGCAGATCCTCCACCTTTTGAGTTCATCACCACAACTTAGATATTGACCTCAAAATACAGACAATCACTTTCCAATCTCTCATAGTCATTTTGCATTCCAAATTTTCAATATTCCGAGCCCAATACGAAGGTATTTAAATAATGAAAACCTCGATCTCAAAAGAGTAGAACCTCCAGGTCAGCTTACTCATACGCTCCAACCCCGCCAAATCTCAGTGGCAAACCGGCTCCTCCAGGCTTACTCACTATCAAAGTCTCCAACTCGCATCAAAACCATCACCTCCAAATCTCTCACCCAACCCTATCTTACCCCAAACTCACTTGAACCCAATCCACATAAATCCAAAATGTCCGAATCGAACGGAGCTCCCTCAATAGCCAGTTTACCACCCGATGTCATCGCCTTCGCCTCGCGCATGTACGACGCCGCACGCCAAGGGCAGGTAGATGTTTTCGAGCAGGCGCTGCCGGCTGGGCTGCCGGCGAATATGACGAATGAGAAGGGGGATAGTTTGGTATGTTCTTTTCATTTCAAGCACAATTTGTCACGCTGTTATTACTTTTGTTTCGAGTTTTTACGCATTTAATTTTCTAGCCTCTTGATTGATATTGGATTTATGTTTCGGTTTGTTTGTGGATGTCGTCAAAGTCTTATTTCACACTTGAGTCTATCATTTCGGTCTTTGATTTTGGTATATGTTGTTTTCGTCGCGGTTTTGATGGGGTGTTGAGTTCGAGCTGGGCGGAGTGATATCTTGATTTGAGAGGTCGTGCTGATGGTGGAATGATTAGGTCATGCTAGCAGCCTACCACGGCCACGCACCACTCGTCAAGCTCCTCATTCAGCACGGTGGGGATCCGAATTCTCTCAACGACAGAGGACAGAGTCCGTTAGCTGGCGCTGTGTTTAAAGGGGAGGATGAAGTCGTGGAAGCATTACTTGAAGGCGGCGCAGACCCGGATTGTGGTACTCCAAGTGCGTTAGAGGCAGTGACGCTGTTCAAGCAGGAGGAGAAGTGGAAGGGGAAGTTTGAGAGTGCGCCTGGGAGAGGGAAGGCTGGGGGGAGGGCGTGAGGAAGATACCTGAGACGTGGAATTGAGAGGATGAGCATAAAACAGATGAATGCGAAGTTGGTCGTATGCTGGGGTGAGATACCTACCAACTAAAGTCAAGAGATAAATTCTTTGCTTGTGACATCAAGCTGAATTCGAATGTGTAAATACTATGAGTGTTTAAGTGTGCTTAAGCCCTGAGGTCTGACTGGAGTTGTCATTTGATAATGCTGGAGTATGGGTTGGACTTCGTGATCCGGAACACCAAATCTCTAGGGTTTTCATCTCAAGTCAGGCATCTCAAACATTGCATCCGACAACGTCGGCAACTAGGGTTCACACTGACAGGAAATCAAGCTTGGACGGCTTTCAAACTGAGATTGTACTGGACGTAGATAAAGCCGACGAGAAAGGAGTTATATACCGATGTCAAAGTCAGAGAACATGTGCCATTTGCGAAGAATATCATTCGCATCATAAACTTGGCATCTCACAAGATCCAAAATAATCCGGAGATTAGAGCTCAAACGTCATCATGGAGGTATACCGAAAGGATGATAAGGACGAGCTCAAACTTTGTCGATACTGGTACCAGCTTCTGGGAATCGGAGCCACTTGGCATCCGACTTTTTACTTTCTCCACATCTCGTGACATCCATGTGGCTTGCTTTTTCCACTCCTGCACTCCTCTTCCGAGATTTCCTTGATTCACGATCCCAACTTTTACTTTTTCTCCAGGATCATCGATCCAGGCTCCACCTCACCTCAAACTCTCTCGCTTCGGAGACTTCCGGATGATTGGATCGCAGCCAAGGTGTCACACTGAACTCAATCCGCATAGAAAAACAAAGAAGCATATGCAACGAACACTCGATTGAGAGATAACGGTACCCGCGACTGCACGATACGCGATGCAGGTAGCCGTTGTTGCAGAAGCCAACGAAACAATCTCGAAAAGCCCCAGGTGCCAGAATGAGGCCTGGAGACACTCGGTCCGTATTCAGCAGTGAGCTGTTCGTTTCCGACATTTAGCTATATAACGGCTTTTATGATCGCAGCAGAAATATAATCTCGATTACTTGGATCACCTTGATATCATGACGTGACGGAAAGGCTGAATTTCAACTTTGACTGGTGATGCGAAAGGCGATAAGAAAATGGGATCAACGCAACGCTCGACCTCGGCGCTTCAGCTAAGAATAAAATCAGAAAAAATCGTGTGACATGAGCTTACCGTTGAATTTGGGAAAGGCTCCGACGGGTCAGCACCGAAAACGATTTAAGAGGTGGATCTCCCGCCCTATTCGGTTGTCTATTCCTTGTCGGTATCAAGAGGTGTGGCTTTCAAGGGGTAATCGCTTGTCTTATTGGATGTCTTCGACTCCCTTGATGCCACTTCTGGAAGGGGACTGGCCAGGGGAAATGTTCATGTCAGGAACGTCGCACGGAGCTTTTTCTTTTCATGCCAAATATGCAGGCGAAAAGGGGCATGCCGACACCAGAACAAGTCCGTCAAGTCCGTCAAAACCAACAGATATGAAGATAAACTCCAACTCGCTGGACGTGCCCCTATTTGACTTTGCCACTGCGGTGACGGGTGTGGACTGGAACTCAACCATTCACCTGGATATGTGCTCGGACTGGACGCGTTCACTGGCTGCACATCTCCAACACACCGCTCTGTGTGTGCCTGCATCCTTGGCCATATGATCGAGAAATCAAGAACAGATTGAGGGGTTCACCTACTCGGGAGGCCGCATTCTACAGTAGAAACGAACGAGGTCATGTCGTATCACCAGACCCTCCTCGTCCCCATCTGCCAGCTTCCCCTCCCCCTGAAACTCTCGCGTATGACTCTCTCCTCTGCATCTTCACTCCTTCAAAATCACTGGATGTAAGATCTTACGTGGACACACCGATCATCAGAGAAAGGTCTTGCCTGTCTCAAGCTTCCCGTCCCTCTGCATCGGTGGCTGCTGTTGGAGAAACCGAGTCATACTAGCTTCCTCATCTACTCGTACATATGTAGCACTGAATTCGTGATGCACAATCTCGGAGGCACAGCATTTTAGCCCCAAGAGCTTCGAGAAAGCAGCGGCGTCCACTTCCACTCAATTACCTGGGCGCGGAAAATACTCAAAGCGCGACCTCCACACAGGCCTCCATTTGACACAACCACCGCATCTTTGCATCTTTGCATCTTTGCACTCGTGGATCCTCCCTGCTGCACCAGACTTGACTGCTAAATTAATCGTTCCCTTCGGCCTCTCTCTGGCCTGCGTCCTGTGCTGTGCATGCTGCTGTTTCGCGGTTAGTGGATGTTTGGTACCCTTCGTAGCTTACCGGAATTGCGCTGCAACACCGGAAAGAAAGCCGAGAGCTGGGAAACGCAAAAAACTTGTGCTCCTTGCACCGTCGACAACTCGAAATATTCACGCCCACGCAAACTCACCACCACCACTTCTCTCCTCCTCCAAAATCACACCGGAGGTCCAATTCGTATCGCCCACGCAGATCAACGGGATCTCCCCATCTGCGACGCTCTCTCCAGCAATTTACAGTCCCTACCGACCTCTGCAGCCAGGAGAGAAAGATATTACTCACTTCGGCCGTTTCAATAGTGGATCGCATCAAACGCTGTCTGCATCAAGCCCCGGGTTGCGAGCTCTTCCCAGTCCACGAATACGCACTAGAACAATTGCGCAAGGCGTCAGTTCTTCATCCGTCGATCGAATGCTGTCGGGAAACATCTCATCTACACTCCAGGAATCCGGTTGAGGCATAGAGACGCAGACTCGCTGCAGGTGCATGGGGTCGCCGTCGCCAATCAAGCTGGAATCGAGCTGATGCCATTCTTGGCCGTTGTCAAACCTCACCCACACAATGCAGCCTTTCGAGAATACGCCGATGTCGCCTACAAAGCGCCTCGGCGTTTCTCTGAACGTCGACACTGGCTACAAGGGCAAGGCAAAAGAAATATCGCCTCCACAGACGCCCAAGACGGATAACCTTCGACCTAGTCGAGGCAATATTGCTGCTGCCAACCGGGCGCTTAAAGTACGAACGGGGCTTAGGGAAACGTTTCTGGACGACATCACACCTATTGATCCCTCTGCAAATAAAGAAAATGATCCCCAAAGGGCACGACAGAATCGAGACTCCCATGATCTTTCTTTGTCGCCGCGCCAGGTAACCAGGGACTCGCTCGTCGACCACATGCTACTGTCACTCGACCAATTCTCTTTTGACCAAGGAGGATTTGACCGTCAGCCCACAGTTGATGAGGAGCAATTATATTCTTCATTTGGGGATGACGAGCCATACCAGCCTACATCCAATTTTGTGCCGAGAGGTAGAGGAGTGGGACACGGGTACTCATATAGCTCCGACTACGATAACGCAGACGACTCAAGCCGGTACTCAGGAGGCCAATTGTCTCGTGGCAGAAGGAGCAACAGCAGTTCGAACTTCCAAACTGGTGTAGGGAGAATAAATAGCAAACGCAGCGACGCAGTACCAAATTCCTCGTTCTCGTCTCTAAATCGGCCACCACCGCAGATACCTCCACGAGGACTTCACTCGCGGAGTGGAAAGGGAAGTAAGGGTAGCAGTGCGAATAGTTTTGATCTGGGATACGCGCAGGTTTCTGGCAGTCAGCGGTGGGCGCATGGGCTGCCTGGCAGATCTTCGAGTTTTGATTATGGGAGTGACCGCCAATCGATGGTTGTGCAGTCACCAATGGTTCGGCAGGAAGCTATGATTTCTCCAGTGTTCAACCCGTATGATTACGATGCTGCGCCGACGCCTACAGTGCCAGGAGGACCTCGCAGACCTCGTCCAGCATCACCTATAATGATACCTCAACCTTCACCTGCAAGGGTCGAACCAGAACCGCAGAAGCTGGAGCGGAAGCGAAGTACGAGGTCTTCGAAGAGCGGTTACAAGGGAAAACTCTCCGCAAATGGTTCGGGCGGCAAATTTGATTACGGTCTCAAGGACAAGAGTCGTGAATTGCCTCCATTACCTGCATTTATCAAGGAACCAGCGGCGCCATCACCCTTGGTTGGGTACGGTAAGACGAAAGATACACCGCCTGTAATTGCTCCTCCAAAAGAAAAGCCGGGATTTTTCAGAAGGGTTTTTGGCTCGTCTAGGAATACTTCGGCGAGCGCTCCTGAGCCTCCTCCGTCGCACGGTTCCAGCACATCTGCTGAAACGACAGATCGCCCTAGCAGTAGAACGCATCACATCGCTAGCCAGCTAAAGTCTCAAGAGCCTCCACCGCGAGAACCTCCACCCCCACCCAAAGAACATACACATGTACTTACGAAGAAACCATCCTCCTTCTTTCGGCGCCGCAAGAAGTCAGTATCAGAGGCTGAGTCGCCTGTTCCTGCTGTGCCTATTGTCCCACCATTGCAATTGCAGCCTCATACCGAGCCTCAGGGGAAGACTGCTCCAAGCCCAGTGAGCAGTTTGCGGAAGGTTATGAACCCATACCTGCGGACACCAGCGAGAAGCCCTATTGAACCCTACCCCCAAATAGACATCGACCGTGAGATGAATGCAAGTCCTGAATTGTATGAACCTAGACATAGAGGCTTTTCTCCAGACTACGAACCAGACAAGAGCGCGACCATCAGAAAGGTACGGCCTAGTGCAGTTGAGGCGGTGGAAAATCTGCCAGCAGAAGTTGAAGTCCAACTACCGCTTTCGTCGACAGCTCCAGGCATTAGTGACGAACCGAGAGAAGAGAAAGACGCAACTTTCCTCCAAGACAGCAGCGACAACGATCGCGAAATGCCTGCAAACCCCAAAATGCTTACCCTGGGCCTGGACGGTGCAGATAGCCGTTCAGTAAGCCCCATGACCTCGTCGTCAGCGGTCACGAAGGACATTGCGCTCGTTGCGGAGTACGAGAGCAAGCACGCGAAGCGATCGCTCACCCCAGTCCAAACGGCCCTTGCCAAATCCTCCTCGCTTCTGGTTGATTCCCCGCGAAGCGCAACAGAATCCAAATCAAGCATCAAGAAGACAGTGATCACTACGAAGGACAATGAAGAGTGGCTGATAGTGAACCCTACCAAGTCTCGTATGCAGGCCGAGAAGGACAACCGTGTCTGGTTGGAGCCGTCATCGTCAGAAGAGGAATTGGCTGGCGGTCTTCCTATACCGAAAGACGAGGCATCACCTAGACTTTCTGGTTCGACTGATACCTGCTACAAGTCTGCTACCAGCTTGCCGATTGTCCAGATAGACGGCGAATCAGATGGCGAACCGTCTCCCAGGATGACGACCGCCGCTGAAGCAATCAAATCACTCGATGAGCTGGTTCAGTCACCGAGAGATGAGACGCCAGCTGACGGTGATCGCGAGCGGGCGAAGAAGATTTACGATGGCAATGAGGACTTCATTCAGATGGAGAAGGCTGCTGCGTGGATGGGAGAGGAGGGAGTTACACGGTCAAGGACATTGAATGCGTACATGGAACTCTACGATTTCGCGAATCTGAACATCCTTGCAGCTCTGAGAGTGATGTGTGGTCGTTTGGTATTGAAAGCAGAGAGTCAGCAAGTCGATCGCATACTGGTTGCATTTGCGAAGCGGTGGTGCGAGTGTAATCCTAATCATGGCTTCAAGAGCATGGGTATGTTGATTTCTACTTGAAGATACTTTTTGCTAACATTCTCCAGACGTGGTACATACTATATGTTACTCCATCCTCCTGCTTAACACAGATCTCCATCTCGCCGATATCGATTCCAAGATGACGCGAAGCCAATTCATCAAGAATACTATGCCCACGGTCCGGAAGAGCGTTGCAGATTCCGTGCCAGATGCTTTTGAGCCATCGAGGCCTTCTATTCTACCTGGAAAGAGTTCGACCTTCGAATTGGATGCCGACAAGCAACAGGAAAATCTGAAGCCGCAAAGAGCATCCATCGAGGTCGAGCGTCCATCATGGAGAGCCTCATTCAAACCTCCTCCACGAACTAACTCGGATGGTATTTCTCCAACGCCTTTGGATTACGAGTCTCCTGTGAACGACTGTGGCCCATTAGTGAAGGCTCCATTCCATGGTACTTTGCGGACTTGGGAAGTTCAGGTCGAGATTGTGCTGAAGGATTTCTACAACTCTATTCGCGACGAACGCCTACCATTATTCGGCGCGCCAGAGAAGCCGCAACTCCAAACGCAGTCATCAAACAGCTTAGCTGTTTTTGCGAACGGAATGTTGCGTCGGTCGCCAAGTGCCTTGAGCAAAACTCCTTCAGATTCTCAAAGCTACGTTAGAGGTCGAACAGCAGAGACTGTTCGCGGTAACGGCAAATGGAGCAACAAGAACCGCTCAAGGCCGCGATTATACCCTGGTTCTTCTGGCCTTGGTTCGAGTCGCACGAGCCTAGATGATCAGTCCTCGATGTGGAGCCCATCCGTTTCTTCGAGCACATGGAGCAAGTATTCCCTTGGGAAGACGCAGACTTCTATGTCTGTCGATTCTCTGGGATCATCGTGGCCGCAGGGTGATTATCAGCAGTCGATTGGATTCGCCAATGCTCTCAGCCAAGCTATCATCCGTGAGGAAACCATTGGTAGTGCTGGCAGCGGTGGAAGCGATCGTGAAGAACCTCGCGTTACACCCTTACTCGAAGACGAATCCCTAGAACTTGCCGGCGCGCCATGGGCCAAAGAAGGCATTGTCAAGCACAAGCACCACCTCGAAGCTCTCGACAAGAAAGCCAAGGACCGCAACTGGAACGAAGTCTTCGCCGTCATCGAGAAAGGATACATGAGTCTTTTCTCCTTTTCCTCAAAAAGCATGCGCAACAAATCCAAAAGCAAGGTAGCAGGCGGGGTCGTCGGAGGCGGTAACTGGCAAGAGAATGCTGAGAGCCTGGGATCTTTCCTGCTGCGACAAACGATCGCGAGCGCGTTACCGTCGCCTGGGTACTCGAAAGCACGGCCTCATGTTTGGGCGCTTTCCCTGCCCACGGGCGCAGTCCACCTCTTCCAAGTCGGCACACCAGATATCGTCAAGGAATTCGTCTCCACAGCCAATTACTGGAGTGCTCGCCTGTCCAACCATCCTCTAGTCGGCGGTATCTCGAACATCGAGTATGGCTGGTCCGACGCCATCGTCAACAACGCGCTCGTGACAGCCATCAATGATTCCACTAGACCTTCAACTTCTGGTCAGAGACCGAGTTTGCAAAGCTCGCTGAGGAGTAGTCTGGATCAGAGTTATCCGAATGGGATGATGAGATCTAAATTACCTGGCGATCGGATCGCGATTTCGGATTGGAGTCCGCCGACGCAGAGTATGCGGGCGAGTAATTTGATGGAGGCGGATCAGTTGAAGACTTTGACGGATTATGTGACGGGGATTGAGGAGGAGCTGCAGAAGCATAATCAGTTACGAAGTCCTATGCTTTTGGCTGTGAGTTTTATTTCCCTCTCCTCTCCTTCTCTTCTTCATTTCACTATTGAAGTGCGGTTTGTGTTTGAGGTACAATAAGTGCTGATGAGATATGTCTAGTTCACCCCTCGCCACCCGAATGCCCAGAAAGCGATGGCGAACTGGGAGAAGAAGTCTTCCTATCTATTACGCGAGATAGTCAAGTTTAGGACGTACATTGATTGCTTGCAAGCTGCGGAGACAGGGAAGGCCAGGATTTACAAAGAAAGAGGAGAAATGAAGGAAGCGGTCGAGGCCGCAGTGGCTGCGGAGGCTGCGAAGAATGATGATGGAGAATCAACGCTTAGGGGACGGAGGATGGAGAGGGATTGAGGAGACATCGGATAACGATACACAACATCTATTTGCGCTTCTCTTCCGCCCGAAAACACGCCTATTCGATTCAAGATTCGATTACGATTACTTTACGCTTCATCAACGTTCTTACGCCATCAGTCATCTTTTCACCGGATCGGCGCCGAGTTGTTTTGTATAACTCTGTACAATTCCTGTACGCTAATTTTTTTCTTGCTTGTGCTGGAGGAGTTGGCTATACATCTCTGCGTTGCACTGGCTGGCGTCTTCGCGGCTGGGTTTTATTACATTTCTGCTTGTGTTGCGATGGATGGACGGTATACCCACTTTGTTTTGTTTTTCTAATGGAGAACCTTTCTTGGCTGGGACGCGGCATACGAAATATGATATTATGAGGGATGGATGGATTGCATGATGGATATGATGGGTGTGGAAGCTTCGCTGTATATTTTGTTATGCGGTTAGAAGGGAGGAAAAGAGAAGAGGGGGGGGAGAGATAGAAAGATGAGATTTCGCTTCACGAGTTTTCAGACTTGAATTGATTTGGTGCTGTTGGATGTGATGTGCCGGGTTTGTGGAAGGGAGTTTGTAGAAGGTTTGGAGGATTGAAGAGACCTAATTTTGATCGCCGCCAAATATAAGCTTATGTCAAACCTTAAGGTTAAAATTTGCACGAACACCCTTTCCTAGCAGAGAACTTAAGTTACAATTTTCAGGTCTTTGAAAAAGAGCACAACTACACAACATTAAGTTCCCACTTAGATCTCTTCGTAATCCCGATGCGATGGTTTTCTTTCCTGGCCTAGATTCCACTGCGGCTGAAAAATATGGAAGCCATCCCAGGGGTAATCAATGCCAAGACCGCCAGCGGCGCAGCCATCAAACGGCGTGGAAGCCACGATCTCACAGCTGGCATCTCAAAAACCTCTTCACATTTCTCTCGTCTCATCTCATGCTTCCTTGTCTTGTTCACCCTCTGACTCTCCATTTAACCTGGCGAATGGAGCAAAATAAAAGATGATGCGCCATAACGAGCAAGTGACCAATCTGCAATGACACCTTCCCTCCTCAAATACCTCGCCGCGCTTGTCCATGTAATACTGCATCCGCTCGCACACCTTCGCAGCTATGCTCGCCTCATGGCAATCATCGTCCTTTCCCTCATATCTCTGGATTTATATCTCACGATCCACATACCAACACCCTCTCCGCCTCTCATCCTTTCTCATCTTTACACCCTATACCTGGACAAACCAACACATCTCTCCTCGCAAACGCCACAGAGCAATTCTTCATCACCTCCCTGTACTGGAATTCAGAAGATCTCCTCCGGACTCACTGGATTCCAGCACTGCTCGAGTTTGTGAAAAAAGCGGGAGCGGAAAATGTCTTCGTATCCGTGGTCGAGGAGGGAGTTGGATGATAGTAAGGGTGCGTTGAGGGAATTGGATGGCCATCCCAAACTGCTCAAAGTTCAAAGACCCATTTTCTTGGAAGAGACAAATCATGAGGATGAGGTTACTAGGATTCCTAAGGATGGATCTGGACCTCCCAAGCCCACGACGGCATCGGAGGCTAGGCAGGAGACATACACTCGAGCGTCGTCGTCTCCATTACTTCGACTCGAAACTCAACCTAGCCTTAGAACCTCTTTGGACCATGGCTTCTGGCTCTGCTCACCGAGATGGAGGTGTGAAGATGTTTGATAAGGTGGCGCGGATAAATGATGTGATCTTCACTGTCAGTTCTCCGTTTCCCTTTCCCATTTCCACAGTGAACAAGAAAACTGACAGATCATCCAGGCAGATCAGATCTTCACTCTCTTCAACACCGGGAGAGGCAATTTTGCAGCGGCTTGCGCAATAGACTTTAGCCACCCGCCTAAGTTCTACGACACGTTTGCGACGAGAGATAGTGAGGGACATCCGGGGTTAAGTTGGTACTGGCCTTGGCCTGTGTCTTCTGAATCCCGGAACGCGGCCTTGAAGAGTGATGCGGTGCTTGTGAAGAGCTGTTGGGGTGGGATGGTAGTTTCCAACGCTGCGAGCCTTTACACCAACTCGCTAGCTGGTGGTGAGGACGATCATAGTAGGGGAAATGGAGAGGAGAATGGAAAGGGGCTTTGGGTATACATCAATCCCTATGTCAGAGCATCATATAACGATGAAGCGGATAAGGTCGTCAATCCGGAGGATGGAGTGTGGCCAAGGGGTAGGGATAAAGTGTTGGCTATGTGGTGGAATAGATGAGTTCGCGTTACCGGGTGGCTTAGACGGGTGAGGGAGAGGTGGAGAATGAAGGGAATGGTGAGGGAGTGGGAAAAGGGAGAGGATGGAAAGAGGGAGAGAGGGGAGACGTGTTTGGTAGATGAGGTGCAGGTGCTGGTGAAGAATCGGTTGGAGCATGTATGAGAATGAAATATATTTGAATATTATCTACGACATGTGAGCCTTCATGCCAAGTAATGACTTGCAGCCCTGAGAGGCCCACCTTACGTAGTAAACGATATTATAGACTAGTGTGCTCGTGTTCCTGTAGTATGTTTTCGTTATAGCCGTAATGCTATCTCAAGCTTGGTTCAATTATGTTGTGAGATGAGTTCGAGTGAATAGAACTGCCCAACAATCCGATAGTACTGATGATTTTCCTGTCCACTTTCACATCGACATGGTGTCTCACACAAACAGTCGCTTTGACTACCACATCGGCGAGTAATTACTTTTTCCGCTCCAGGTGTGCCGTTTCGATAATGCTTCGAACATCCCCAGACTTCGCGGCATCAGCGATCAGGACCTTTGAGCGTCTTGCCAGGATCTTCTTGTCCAGAAGCTCTTCCAAAGGAGTCTCCTTATCCAGGTATGCTGCCCGATACTGATCGTCCCAAGGATATGTCCCATTCCACTGCTTCCCTGAAGCTTTTGCCATATCAATACTCAATCGAGGGCACCGCTCAAAGAGAGCTTCCCATTTCTTCCATTCGTCGCTCCCTTCCTTGATGGACCCAGACCGGAGCGGATGCTTGCAATTCATGAGATCGGCAATGAACTTTCGCAACAGGTCGTCTTTCTTCGTGACCGAATATACTGACTCGATATTTTTGACAAAAACCCAGTTCTTGTCCAGGATCGCGACATCATTCCTAAACTCGTCCATGCAATCGTTGCGAAAACCCGTGGCTTTGAGATAACTTCCGAGGGACCAAGACTCTTCTCCGTGGGATTCCTTCGCAAAGTTGAATTCCTTTTTAATGTTCAGGAAACGACCAGTATATAGCCAACAGTGGAAGTCAGCAAAAACAGCAGGCTTGACGTTGTTGAATTCAATCTTGTTGTCTTCTCCAGGATTGTCCCGAAGCCAGTTGCAGAACCATTCCGAGTGCAGCGCGAATAGATCTTTATGAACTTGAAAAACCTGCTTGTTTTTTCCAACGAAGACAGTGACCATCCCGCTGCCGGCAAGGGTTCTGCGCTTGGTCAACTCAACGGCGCAAATAGTCACGTGTCAAAGCACCGTACATACTTGGACATGGTATCAAGATGTGTTTCTAATCTGGCAGCTTTCTCGCATTCAACAGGTGTTGCATGTTCTAAGCAGTCACAGCCACAGCCACTTGACTTTCTCTTCCTTCCAGACATCGTGCTTGTGTTTGTAGGTGATTGGCAAGAATCAGGCTTCAGGGTTCCCACAACTGACTGCTGAGATTTGAGCAGTACTAAAAGCTCCCGCAATGAGGAGAAATTGATTGGTCAAGGTTTCGGATAGATTAAATTCGGGGTTGCGTTTGCGTTGGACAAGTCTGTGAAGGCTTAAGACATGAGGTTGACAGAATCGAGACGGAGGGGAAGACCGGGATACTGTATTGACAGGCGTTCGAATCACATGATTTGTGTAACATGTTCAATGCTCTTTGAATGAAAAGCATGATATTTAATGTAAGCTTTTCATACTATATTTCACCACTCTCGATATTATCCTAAGGCAAACTTTGCATCTTATTTGAAGTTGCAATTCTCTATATCGGTATTTTACTACTCATATACAAGCTTAAAGAGTATGGTATTGGCATCTTCCGTTGGGATTTCCAGAAGCAGGAAAATTCATGCAGGCCCTGCCTAGTTTATTAACTCCTCCACTACCACCGCAAAATCAAGATGCCCAGCTGCGAGTGCAACAGGTCCTGGTAGTATCACCATGAATCTCATACTATATAATGTCAGTGTACCTCTGTTTTAGATAGATTATAGTTCTTACTTCCAAGCCCTTAACCAAGCATCTCTAACTCGGTTTCGTGGGAGTCTAGGATTATCTTAGATAATGAAGGCGACATCTCTAATAGCTGCTCTCCGGAGATTGCCTGCCATACCCCAGGCCCGCCTCCACGGTGTGCCATTCTGGCTGCAAAGGCAGTAGGCCAAAACCAATAAGTATTATTAGCGCTTTAAACTGGAAAACTGCATTAAACACGAAAGGCAGTGTCGGGCCTTAGGTATGCAATACCCAAGATACTAATAGGTGCCAGACTATTGGTACCCGACCAGGGGAACTCAATATGGGTAGGGTACCAACTAGAAAAATACCCCCATAGTACCTTGGTACCTTTGGTCCTCGCGGTCCTCTACTACAGGGCTCTCAGCCAATTGGAGAGCCAGGGTTAAGTGAGCGAGTGGCTCGTAAGCTGCGCTAAGTTAAGTGATCGCGAATAGTATCTATTCATATTACGATTCTATAAAGTGATCACGGAGTAAAAAAAGGCTACTATATCCTCTTATACTATAGTCTAACTTATATATTAATTCTTTAATATTTCTTACTAATTTACTATATATTGTATCACGTGTACCACTTTACCTCTAGTATCCACGGTACGGTAGGTTTTTGGAAGGTAACTACCGTAGCTATCTTATATAGGTATGGTACCTAAATATGAAGCCAAAAGGTTTAGGTAGATATACCAAATGCCCAACACTGACGTCGAAAGGATGGTAGACTCGGGAAACTCACTTCGTCGACTGCCCAGAATGTTGTGTCATTGCAACACATACTGGATCAGGGAAGAGACCCCACCCTTTATCGTTACAGAATCCCATCAATGGAATAGCAACACTCCTTATTCGTCCGGCTCCAGTTATTGGATTGTGAACTCTATTGTGCGCATTGTATGCTTGATTGAGAATTTACCAAACTGCCTCATGAATCCCCTGGTAACCGATTACTCCATCGCCATGTGGACGCGATGGCACATGGACCATGAGAATTTAATTCATACCTGCAAGTTCACCGGCAAGAAAATCTGTTAGAAATTGCAACTCTTAGTAAGTAGGGTTTGAGATTGAGAGTTCTTACAAGTTGTTGATAGAATTGCATCAGGAGTTAAATTCGTGTTATTTGCACCAACAAACCTACTATGCTGCCCATTCCAGTGATCAGTCACATAAGGTCCATATCCCCCATTGGACCAGATACGCTGTCTTGTTGGTATTCTCACGAACTCTTCTATATTGACCTCCATTTCTAGGTGTGTAGGAATAGCTAATGCGGAAACGCTGCCCATACTGTACTCGGGTTTTCGAACTAGCGTTATACGATAGTGGGGAGCATTACCACCAAGCCACGCTCCTATAAGAGGAAGATAGTATTCCTAACGTACGTGCCGCTACATTCATTGCTGGCTGTGCAGGCACAAGTAGTTGAGCCTGGCGGCGGACAAAATGAGCTACAGTAAGTATCGCAGGGACGCCTCTGGTGTTCTTTATATCGATACCTGGAGCAGGGACTGGCTGTGATAGCGGCGGTAGCGGCGGTAGCGGCAGTGGTGGACGTGCCATAGAGAATTACTATGCTCCAAGGGAAATTGAGCTTCCTAAATCGGAATTATGTGGGTACCAAACTCTTCTTATTTTGATACCAAACCTCTGTTAGGACATATATGTCTTTAAGTCTTTGTTTTGCACCCGAACTTGAGACTCGAACGCTTCCGGCATTTGAATAAATTGGAGTATTGAGCTTCAGGAAAATATTCTTTCAAACATTAGTGCAACCAATGTCTTTTCATCACTGCTTTGTAGTTCTAGCCAGACCAATGGGTCCTGTACTTTGCTAGTTCTCTAGAGTGCATAGAAACACACAGAGATTCAAAGAGGATAAATCTCCTAGCACGCCAGCAAAGGATTTTCATGTCTACTTCCGCTCGTCGAAGGTGCTCTTAGGAGGCCTGCCGAGGAGCTCAAGTCAAAGACTTTAGCTATAAATATAACTTAGTTATCTCCTTTCTCAAAGATCGGATGTCTCGATATCGTGTGATTGAGCTGTTGGCATTGTTTATTTAACCCGCAATAATGTTTGTGATATGTAATGCAGTTCTCTGGTAGGTGAAAGAACATTATGTCTATTGCTCTTAGGCCTCGCGATTCCCCACAAAATTATCTGCATGCAGCAATATGCTTACTTGGATTAATCACAGCGCGCCCAGCGAACCTGGATGAGCTATTTATCGAGAGCGAGCCCGTTGCGGAGAAAACCTTCCCCGATGATGATGCAGAAGATGACACTGAAAATCTGGAAGACGTTGAGATTAGCAACACAGATGATGAGAAGAAGAGCGATCTCGACGCATTGCGGAACCAAGTCCTTGATCGATTAGCTGAAACACTAGCAAGATACAAGTCGGACCCCAAAGGAGGCAAAGGTTCCATCCTCGATCCCAAACATGTCTCCAGTACTATGATGATCATGTACGACGACGAGAATAAAGTCAAGATCCTTTGTGCGAAAAATGAAGGACTTACTCAAGGAAACTCCGACGACACAGACTTTCTCAATTCTTCGAAAACATGTATGGAGCGTATATCACGAGCAGGTAAATTAATTCGTGCTTTGGGCTCGTCGTATCCTAACAAAATTTAGGAACAGCAATAGAAGAAGGCAATGCCTATATGTTTGATCTTGTTTTGAAATACCAACAACCTAGGATCAGCTACTATGTCGAGAAGTTAAGGCACGCATTTCGATTCGAAGAGTCTGCAAAACGTCTGGACCTTGAGAAGCGGCCAGTATTATCTGACGTGTGGCTTCAGAGGCTGCCAAATGTCAGAAGCCGTATCTGGATCGACGATAGTGGAAACGAATTCAAGTTCATAGCACGCTCGTCCGATGAAGCCGACAACAATTCCAAAGTTGCCTTGTCTGCTCAAAGTTTAAGGAACGTCGAGGACGAAGTCGGCACTATCTTATGTGTGGTTGACAGGCTCTCCACTTTAGATATTACGATGGCGAATGACCCTCGTCAGGAAGCTCTACTGAAGGAGTTATTGCCATCTTTGTTTGCTGTCTGGAGGTCGGCTCAGTTTCAAGCATCGATGAAGGCACAACTATACACACGATTCCAGCAGTCACAACATCCGCAAAAGAGACAGAGTGAGGTTATGACAGCCTTAAAATTCCTTTGTCGATGTTACTACACCGTTGTAACCTTCATCCAGGCTGCAGATACCATGCAAATCTTCCAGAACGTCGAGTGCATCCCAGTCTCTGTTCCTCCCAAGCCATCCAAAGTGGCACGGTCCAAAGCTGCCCGAGCAGAAGGAACACCAGTGGAGATTGCCAAAAGTCTCGGACTCCCATTGCGAGGTACTGGCTGGATTGATCATCTGGAAAAGCAGACGACCAAAGTAGCCTTCAAGAAGCTTCGGGGTGAAACGTGTCATGTCCACGCCGAGATTCAGATGTTACTTTATCAGAATAGCTTTACTATGTCTCCAGATGAGCAAGGCAAGGTACATCCCTACATTGGATGCAGTAAGCGCTGCTGTTTACTCTGCTGGCTGTTCATTCGAATCCACGGCGCCTTCCATGTTCGAGGAAGTCACGAAACCGTCGTACACAGATGGGAAATTCTAACGACCTCACTCACAGAGCCTGCCACTTCCAAATTTCAGTCGATCTCCGATGATCTCTTCAGTATTATCAAGATTATCCTTTAGAACATGTTCGACCAATCCTTTCCTTTGAGACATCCCAAGCTCCTTGCCCAATCTTCAGCCGCACTGTCTACAACGCAAACTGTACTCGACCGAGAAAAAGCTGAAATGGAGAGATCACAGCTCAAGATGAGGTGAGAATTTCTGCCATTGAAAATTTAATCGCTAACAAACATTGCAGGTAAATGATGATGGGGCAAACCGTGATGGACGATGGTCTCCTCGTTCTGGAGAACTATCAGAAGCCGGGATTTGTCTCTGTTGTTGGGGGATCGCTCACCAAGCCAAAGGATAAGTCCATGCACCCCCATTCCGGCTACCCTTTTACACCAAAAACAGCGATTTTT
>AYLM01001968.1:0-55817 GCA_001625345.1 Cairneyella variabilis | reverse complement strand
ATCCCCAACCCCACTCTCGCGCCCTGCCCCTGACTTTGCGGTCCAACACTCCCCCCTCGTTCCCTTAACCTTCTACCTTCCATAAGACCCCTTAATCCACGTTTCTGCAACCCAATAACCGCACTCACATCCCCCCTCCACACTTCCTTCACGTTCGTACCCTCTCCACTATTCCTCGCTCCACCTTCAGAAGCAGCACTCACACCCCCGGACACATCTGATTCAGAAACATCACTCGCCACACTACTACTCGCACTCATACTCTCCTCATCCTCCACCTGTCTCCCCCCTTGCCCAGTCCCCAAATTGCCCACTGAAGTATTAATCCTCAACCCTTCTTTCGTCCTAACCGGCAAATCGGCCCCCAAGCCACCAAGTTGAAGAACAGGCGGCTCATCCCCACCTCCCCCCGGAATATCCTGGAACTCCGTACTCAGCCAGTTTTCCCCCATAGCAGAAGTTGTAGAAGTCGACCTCCCGCCTCCTGCAGCCATAGCAGAAGCGTTGAATACTGCAGCTGCATTACGAGAATCAAGAACGCCATGTAAGCGTTCCACGACAGCTTCTAAAAGCCCGTCGATTTTATAAGGCCGCGCGAGCTGGAGGAGCGAGCAGAGGATTTGAGGGGTGCAGAGGGGTGATGATGATGGGGGTAGGGAAGAGGTGTAGAGGTAGTGGAGGAGGGATTGGAGAGTGAGGTGCGTGTGCGGCAAGAACAGCGTTCTCGGGCGCGATGTGGGGGATAGTGTTGAAGCATCTGGAGGGGCAGAGAGGGTCGAGAGGTCAACTAAGCCTGATTTGTTTGTGTTGGAGGAAGAGATGGAGGATGTATTGGCGAGGGTTGTGGATGTTGATATTGAGAGTGAGGAGGATTGGGCTCCAAGAGAAGGGGTGATGGTTACGCTGCTGTTGCGGCTGGGGTTGTGACGGAAGATGTTGTCGGGGCGGAGGGTAGCGGCGTCGTTGCCCTCTTGGGTGGCGGCTCCTTCGCGGAGGAGCTGTACGAAGTAGGGGCCCCATCTTCTGGCAACGATTCGGGAGTTTACTGGGATGCGCTCTCTATCTACGCACAAGATATCCATATCTGCCATTTCTCTGAGTCCAAGAGCTGTCTGACCCAGGTCTTCTGCAGCCTTCGAGAGCGATCGCCCGCCTGCGGTCCAGCCGGCTTTGGTGCTGAGATTGAGCGATGGTACAGAAAACGGAGAGCTGGCAGACACAAATCCTGACATAGGAGTGACCTTCCTGGGATTATCGTACAAGCCAAAGGCCTCGAGTTCCACCATGCAGACATTGCTGAAATTGATCCGCCGATGATTATAATCTTCAACCAAGCTCCGCTTGCGATTTCCGAGAATTACAAAAGTGTTTCGGCGGTTCCAGAGGACGCCACGATTCCAACTGCCCTGGCTAAAGACGGTTCCACCGGCATCGATGCGGCTCCAAGTGAGAGTGCGTAGATCTAGCGCCCATAAAGCGTATTCTTGCTTCGAGGAGGTGAGATAGGTACCACTAACCACGAAATTCGTATCAATGACACCGCCATTGGGGAATCGGAGTCCAGGAGGAGAGAAAGTTCCTTGCATTGGCTTTTCGGTCAATGTACCATCAGATGCTCGGATTTGCAACTCCAGTTTAACGTCCAAGAAATTGTAGTTCGAGTAAATCAACATGGAGGATCCGGGTTCTTTTGCGTCCTGGCTTATGCTGCTGTTGTCTGGCTTTGTGGGTGAGCTTTTTCCAAGCCTGACAGAGACACTGCTTGAAAGTGGCGCAACAACGCTTCGATACGCTCCGCAACTCTTTCCCAGCTGCTGAGTACTAGTCCATTTCAAACTCCGAAGGTTGAACACACTGATCTGCTCGATATAGTGATTCGCACTATCCTGACCACCAACCACCACCATCTCAGCTCCACCACTACCATCAATATTCACACCAATGGTTCCTTGGTTGGGATTCGATCCAGGTGGATTGTGATGAAGTGCTGAGGACGCTGCACTTTGGGAGGAGAATGTAGCAGATGAAGGTAGGATGGTCGCGCAGTGTGCATATCTTCCCTGCGGGGTATCTTGGGTGGCTATGTATGACCATGTCTTTGTGGGCGCATCGTAGATGTATATATCGGACATGACAACGACTTCTGGCTGGGCATCTTGAGCATTCTGAGCTGCAGCAACTGGTTGCGTCTGGCCTTGTGTCGGCGCAGGAGACATGCCACCATAGCATACTAGCTTCGTGTCTCCTAATGGGCACACGCTATGGAAGTATCGTGGAGGAGGTACATCGCCTGTAGTCTCAACTTTTGTCCAGTGCCTCCGTATAAGATCTAATTCGTATAAATCGGCCGTTAAGGCGGCCCTAGTTCTTGACAGTATTCGCCCACCAAACACGTAGAGCTTGTCGCCCAAGATTGTCGTAGTTGCTCCTACTAATGGATGTGGTTCTCTTCCTGTAGTCCGGTGAACGTTACACATCAGACCAGACAAATGCTGGGATGAGCCTCCAGGTGTCCCTGCAACAGTAGCCCCTCCTGCTGACCGTGGCTGCTGAGCCGGCGAGGGCCCCGCAGATGGCGGTCCATTGGTTCTAGGTGTCATAATATCCCGTGTATCATCATCTCCTTCCTGTCTACTCGAGGTTGCGCTCTGGCTGAATCCAGTGGTATACATCTGCGTGGCAGTCGCCGAGCTGGTCGAGTCCATGGTGCTCGTTCGACTACCACTCACAGCCGATCGAGACATCGAAGCAAAGGCTTTTGGGGTATCGGGAGGAGAGAAGGGCGTCTGTAAGAGCTGCTCGACCGGGGGAGAGATAGGCGTTTTCGGCAAAGGTTTCTCGCGGTTAAGGTCGCTCGTGCTACGGGCATGCTTCTTCACCACTCGACGCGGACGGTCCGAGTCAGCAGATGCTGGAGTGGTTTCTGGAATCACCGAGGTCGAGGGCTCGCCGGTCTGAATATTCGCAGGTCTATGGTGAGTGCCAGAGATCGACCCCAACTTCTTGATACCTCTCCGGACGCCTGAGAAGAAGTCGACCCGCTCTGGCGATGGAGGACCTTCTTCTTCGGCCGTCGAGTCGGAGGCGCTTGAAAACTTCGACTCGAGCGAGCCTGTTGGCCGCAGAGTCAGCTTGTCGGACATGATAAATCATGCTGGGGAAGATCGAAAAGGGCTCTACGAGAATCACTTATCGACATCGCCAGGGCGGCCTAGTTATTTATATATGGTGGGTCGGAGGCAATGGAAGGTAAGAAGAAGGAGAAAGCTCACCTTTCAGGTTCGGGCCTGAACCCTCACACTATCGCGTGTCAAGGCTTTGCCCCGTCAAAACTCGCTCTTGCTCGGGCCGATCAGCTCAAGCAAGGTCCTATTCCGTAATTGAATCCCCGTTCCTTGGTAAGGTACGAAGTACGTAGCCGATTACTTACTTGCCCGGGGTGAAAAACCGTACGAGAGCCAGTGACTGCCGCCTCTGAGAGGTGAACTTAGACGAAGACGACCTGCGAGATCCACTGCCGCACAGACGCGCTCTTGCTTCAAGGTTGTCAACCGAGCGCCAAACCAGCCAGCACCAAGGCAAGACAGACAAGGCAAAGACTGGGCAAGCAGAGGCGGTTGATCCGAATTGTGATACCCGACGGTCGAAGCTCAAGTCCCGGGCTCCCTTGTCCAGCGACGTGGATAAAGTCAAGGGAGGATCTCGAGAGGTCTGGAGTATGTTGTAGTGAGGCGGTCCAGCGGATATCTCGGATTCGTGAATATCTAGAATATCTCACGCTCGAGGACGTCCCAAGTTGTTGCACTCTACCGCGCACAGCAAAGGACCCGTCTTCCTTGTTCCTAGCAGGTCTCCTCAACTGCCTTCCGGGGTACCCTAATCTCGGTTTTTTCTGGCAGCTGGGATGCAATTGGCGGCTCTCGGCTCAATTCGTTCTTAATTCGTTCTCAATTCGAGCCACCGCGTGAGCGGCCTTCCCGAGTGAGGGATCTTCTTCCAATCTCTATATGCCGCTCCTGGGCTCACACTCGCTGTGTCGCAGCCTCAGTTTCCTCTATGGGCTGAGAAACCTTACTCGCGTGTATGTACCACCAGATTTCGTGCAGACAGGCTATTTCTGCGCGATACTTTCGTTCGTCGTCTGCTGAGGGCCCCGTGGTGGTGGCCCTGGTGGGCACGTCCAGGTCAGAGCGCAAAGTACTCGGAGGTTTTTGGGTGTGCGAAGCAGATCAGTGATTGGATGGTTCGTCCAATGCTTCTGTCGTGGACTTCACGTTCCGAGGCCCATAAATTGCCCAGCGATTGCCACCACCGAAGAGGGAATGTGAGTAGAGAGTAGAGAGTAGAGTGAAGGTGTTTGGGACTCGGCGAAATGGAGAGACGTCGTCGCCAGACGTTCCAAGTATATTAACTACCCGCGGTTCTGCGGTTCTCTCGTTTGTGCCTGTTCCAGAGCGGCTACGGAACGCAGGTCGCTAGCGATGCATGCAGGGCTTCAGAAGCCGCTCAAGATTCTTCCGTCACTACTTAGATGTATTTATTTTTTGCACATAATTTTCAATATGAGACCTGAATCATGACCAACATTTGAACAACCTATCGCTCTGCTTATGATTGATCATAAGGTTTATGGCTTGATGCCAGTATTTCTGGCATGTTGCAGCACTACCTGGTAGCGGGGTCTTGACACTGTCGATTTTTGCGGAGGGGAATTCCCATTGGATAGCGAGACCCGCTCGCTCGAGATGCAAAATAACGCGGTGGAATAATTTTTGCACTCACAAGTTTAGCGTACAATGAGTGAGCCCGAGCTCTCACCAAACACGATTTTCGAGGGATGGAGAGTGGAAGTATTTTTGTATTCATTTGTTCATTTATTTGTTTTTCCATGAGCCTCTTATCGAAGCGAGCAAATGTCGACCTCCATGCCGCTAGAATCGTAATGCTTCCCTTCCAATATCAACGCACTTGTCGTATCCCGTGTATCATGCTAAATTAACGCCGCCTGATCTAGACAGCTGCAGAAGTCTCCTCCTTGGGCAGAGGGGTAAATCGGAGGTATGGCTTGACGATGCGGAACTTGGGAAACAGAGTCTCGGCCTCCTCGTTCTTGACGCTGGGATGGACAATGACATCGTCACCGGGGACCCAGTTGATGGGGGTGGTGATGCGGTGCTTGTCACCGGTCTGGAGAGAGTCGACGACGCGGAGGACCTCAGCGGTGTTGCGACCAGTTGAGGCAGGGTAGGAGAGGATGAGGCGGATGGTCTTCTTGGGGTCGATGACGAAGACAGAGCGGATGGTGAACGCAATGCCCTTCGAGTCGACGTTGGTGGTATCTTGGTAGTCGAGCCTGGCACAGTGCAGTGTCAGCTCACCGAGCTCGGGCAATTGTGGGGCGGCAGAACGTTAGAATGCTTACATGTCATAGGCATATGCGACCTTGCGCTCCTTGTCACCGATGATGGGGAAGCTGAGCTTGCTGCCAGAGATCTCATCAATGTCCTTGATCCATCCTCCGTGCGACTCGACGGTGTTGGCAGAAAGGCCGATCAACTTGACGCCACGCTTGGTGAACTCAGGCTCGAGCTTTGCGAAAGCACCGAGCTCGGTGGTGCAGACGGGAGTATAGTCCTCGGGGTGGGAGAAGAGAACAACCCACTTGTCGCCGATGAACTCGTGGAAGTCGATGGGACCTTGAGTGGTCTCGGCCTGGAAGTTGGGGGCAATGGAGCCGAGACGAAGACTGGAGATATGAAGTGAGCAAGCATTCTTCGACGTAATACCTCGAAAAGCTACCAACAGAGAAGGGCCTGAATCTTGATTCTCTCTGCCAGTGTTTGGCAACGTAAGGGCAAATTTGCCCTGAAGCGCAGACAAAGAATGGGCCGATCAAGACGTGGATGGCGAGGTAGGGGGAGGGGGAGGGTAGATTTTGAAGAGAAAAGTGACTTACGGAGCAGCGCGGGGTTCAGCCATTGTGTAAGTGATTTTGGAGAATTCTTTTGGTGAAGTTGAAGTGGTTCGTAGATTGTCTTGTTATGGAGTCGAGTGGGCGATTTCTAAGGGATGTGGAATGCGGGAGAGGAGAGGAGACGAGAGGAACTGAGCTCAACTTCAAATAGAGTTGATTTCACCTCATCACGTCTTTTTTCGTGGAAGGCTACCAGCCCACTAGACGGCGACTTACAATTGCGTGCTTGGCCAAGGTTCGGTAAACGCACCGCATGTGGCAATTAGTGGATCGATAAGCTAATCTACCCCTGTCATGTCCTCATGTGGCGGGCAGCATTGCCGACTAAAGTAAACAACGGAAAGACAGAGCAGAATTTGAGAATAGCGAATTTGATTACAACTCTTTGAATTTGAGGAGCCGACAACGAAAACGTTGGTGATGCGAGTTCGACGATGTCGCTGTGATTCGCTCCTGCGAGCTGGGCGGAGAGGGCCGGGCCTGGCCTGACCTTGATTGGGAGCGGCAGAGACAAATTGGAAAAGCACTGCGAGCCCACCAATTGAGCAGAAGGAGCAAAAGTATGCGCCGTAGGGCTGAAGATAGCCTGAAAAAGAGAAAGTAAAAGAGAAAGTAAAAGAGAAAGTAAAAGAAAAAGTAAAAGAAAAAGAGGACTACCCTCACTCTCAGCCTTGTCAGGTGAGACCACTACCGCGCGGCTGGGCAGCCTCGCAGCCCCGTGGATGATACGGCACGGGTATAAAGAAGCAGTTCGTGCTTCGAGACACGGAAATAAAAGCTGCAGCTAGGATCCCCACACCGACGGTTTCAATCCGCCCCTTCTCTTCCCCAAAGCGGTCTAGAGACACAGAACAGGCTGGACAAGGTCGCCCTTCTAACGGATCACGTCCTGGTTTGACGGACCTCCATCCTATGAGAGTGAGAGCAAGAGTGAGAGCAAGTTCTCTTCTCCAGTGTGTCAAGGATGGAGGTATCTCGCTATCTGTTACTAATTGCTAATTGCCAATTGCCGTACTGTATCCGTCCCAGTCCCCATCGCAGTGCCCGTCCCAGCCCCCGTCCCCATACCCGCGAAGTGAAGTCTTCACAGACGTCTGTCTTAAACACGATATCTTCGCAATTGTTCATTTGATTTCTTTACAAGTACATATTGAAAGCGCGCTAGCCATGGCTGCTCCCGAGATCGACTTGCCGAGTGAGGACGATCTTGGCCGTATCTCCAATGAAGAGAAAAACCTGCCTTTCAGGGACGACTCCTCAGACTCAGGAACCAAAAACTCATACGAGAATGTGAGTGTGAATGGGAATGGGAATGTGAATGCGAATGCGAATGTCTTGGACGACTCCTCTCCAATAACATACCACTACCTGACCTTCGAGACCTCATTACCATCTCCATCTCCCTCTCCATCGACGCGCATATCAACCAACTCGTCACCACCCCCACCTCCGCCCGATCTCACAAAATACATATCTCCATTTGACTGGCCTGAGTCCCGCAAGTCGTTCATGATATGGCTCTCCTGTATCGCAACACTCATCACGGCCTACGCAGCGGGCTCTTATTCTCCTGCCGTGGCTCAGATGTCGGCCGAATGGCACGTTAGCGAAACCGCTACGTTCGTAGGAATCACAACATTCTGTTGCGGCTTCGCCATTGCACCTATGGTCCTTGCGCCCTTCTCCGAGATCAACGGTCGATATCCTGTGTTCGTCGGTGCTGGAATCCTCTTTGTCATTTGCCAGATATGTTGCGCAGCTACTCGGTCCTATGCAGGCATGGTCGTAGCTAGATTTTGGGTCGGCTGTGGAAGTTCCGTATTCTCAACAATGGTTGGAGGCGTTGTGAGCGATCTCTACCACGCCCATGATCGCAACACCCCAATGGCGCTCTTCTCCGGCGGAGCACTCTTTGGAACCGGCTTAGGACCCTTAGTCTCAGGCTTTATAGCCCAGAACACAAACTGGCGCTGGGTCTTCTGGGTCCAAGTCATAATATGCGGAATCCTCATCACAGCCGTCACCATCTGCTTCCGCGAAACCCGAGGCAGCATCCTCTTATCCCGTAAAGCCCACTGTCTAAACAAATGGTACGAAGAGCGCGAACAAGCTGGCTATATCGGTTTCGACATGCCTATGTCCACTTCATCCCAGGTTTTGAGAACTGAATCCCAGCGCATCAGATGGAAAGTCAAGACGGACGAAGAGCGCGAGTCCATCACAAAAATGATCTCCATATCAGTTTACCGGCCTTTCCACCTCCTCGTCACGGAACCCGTGGTCTTCTTCTTCTCGCTCTGGGTAGCATTCGCCTGGGCCGTGCTCTACCTGACGTTCGGCTCCATTCCCCTCGTCTTCTCCACATCCCACAACTTCACAATCCAGCAGTCCGGCGCCGTCTTCGCAGCCATGATCGTAGGCGCCGTTCTCTCGACTATCATATCCATCTACCAAGAGCGTCTCCTAGCCTGGTACCTCGAATCCTCCTCAAAGAAGGTAAATAACCCAGGGTTTATCAGACGCAACATCAACCTTTCCTCCCCCGAGTCCCGCCTCTACTTCGCATGCCTCGAATCTGTCTTCTTACCCATAGGACTCTTCTGGTTCGGCTGGACGTCCTTTCCCTCCATCCCCTGGATTGTTCCCACTCTCAGTGTTGCTTGCGCAACGATGGGCATCTATAGCATCTATCTCGCTACTTTTAATTACCTCGCAGACACGTATCACCGCTATGCGTCCTCTGCCCTCGCCGCACAAAGCTTCTGTAGGAATATACTCGGGGGCGTGTTTCCGTTGGTTACGGTGCAGATGTTCACTCGACTCACGTTCCAAGGAGCAGGGAGTTTGTTGGGTGGTTTGGCGGCGCTGCTGACTGCGGTGCCGTGGGTGTTGGTTTTCTTTGGGCCGAGGATCAGGGCGAGGAGCAAATTCGCCAGCGAGATAATGTAATTGCTCCCAGGCTTGCGTTCATCAATAACAAACTTCGGAGTCCGGAGCATGAAGAACAGTCACCGCAATCCCAGAAAGGGATCCGAGTCATCTTGACTTTGAGATGAACCTCGAACTCGCCAAGTTCCGGGCCGGCAACCGGGGAGCTGGAGAGAAAGTCAGGAATCCTCATCCTTCACCCTCTTTCATCCTAGATGAAACAATGTTTCGGCGACTAAGGCCCGGATATGCCCTATGATATTATAGTAGCGTTGTCCCCGAAGTACGGCATACTCCGTTGCGAGGTCTGGCAGGGGGTTTGAAGGGTTGAGGAGGTGGGGCCGAGGAAGCGGTGTGATGGGTGGTGACCGTGAGAGATTGGATATCATGTATCGTGTCTTTCGGCCTTGGACAGATCTACGAGGAAATGAATTGAAAATTTGCCGGAGATTTGACGCAGTGTGCTTTGTGCAGCCACGACTTAAGTGGTGTCTTTGTCGGCGCAGTCGAGTCGATTCGATTCGATCATTTATATTATCAAAGGGCTCCAATGAGGAGAATTTGCCAAGCCACTACATCCGCTTCATAATTTCTTGGCCGCGTTGGAGACTCCTCGCTCTATTCTGCCCTTCTCCGCATCACCATTCCTTCGCTTCTACCACTCGTGCACGCACACAGTTTCTGCTCTTACTGTTCCCTGAATTAAGCTTCACCGATTTCTTTCGGTTAACTCTACCTCTCGTATCTGACAATTCTACCACCTACAACACTCAGAGTCTGGTTCATCGAGTTCACCGAGTTCACCGACTGCTTTCATTCTGCTTCTACTTGCCCGTTTGAAGGATTTTATGCTGTTTTCACTGTGCTCGTACTTCTTCACTCTACCATTCATGGATCATGATCTTGCTCCTGACTTGCCTGTTTGAATGGATTTCTGCCACTCTCGACCGGGTTTATACTCTTCGTTCTACCCTCCGTGTTTTGTAATTCTGAGCTTTTATCTCGATGTCACTGCTAGAGCATCTTAGGAGTAAAGAATTTGTTCTCGATGCATCTATCCATATCACCACGTCACAGCACACACATCTTTCCCTCCCCCTTTCCGTCTCTATCCCGTCATTCCTCTCTCCCTCCTTCCTCCTGTTAAGTATTCTTATCCTTCCCCCACACCCTAACCACCGTCCCATCACTTAAACTCACCTTCTCCTCCTTCCAAACGAAGCCTCCGAGTCTCGGATATACGACTCTCCAAAGCAACCAGTATGTGCCACCCAAAACCAAGATCACCATGCCGACGATCGGGTACAGCCAATACGGCAGGGAAGTATCGCCTTTGCCTCCTGGTGGGCGCAAGAAGGGCGCGGTGAGCAGGAAGCATTGGCCTGCGAGGAAGAAGAGAGGGACGATTATCCACTAATGGCTGAGATCAGCATTCATTTACAGTTTGATGAAGATGCGTGCGTGAATAGGGAAGTGGGGTGGGGCTTACAGTCTTAAAAGGGCGAGGGAGATCGGGTGAGCTGTAGCGGAGTATGAACAGCCCGAGCACAACGAAGAGGTTGATTATGGAGGACGGGTAGCCTTCTACGTCTAGGATGAAGTCCTATTTCCACGTCATCAGTCAAAGTTCTTATTTTCTTCCTGAGTTCGTCGTAGCAGGAGGAGAGGGAAGCGGGACGTACAAAAGCATCGCCAGCCGGAATCACCACAATTACGATGAAACTGGGGATGAAGTGGAGGAGGAGGCCAGCTCCTGGGGCACCGCGGGGATAGTTTGAGGCCCAGAACCGCCCGAAGGGGATTACGCCTTCTTTTGCCAGCTCCTGGTTTACGCGAGATTGGGCGAAGGTGATGGTGAGGACGTTGCCGAGGGCGCTGAGGGCGACGAAGACGGAGATGACGCGTTTGGCGGTTGTGCCGAATACTCTGCCGACCTGGGGAGAGTTAGAGTGGGTGTTGGTATTTGAGTATTTGTGGTAAGGGAAATATTGAACAGTGACTGAAGTTCTCTGCTGATTAGCAGGGAGACTTACAAAGAAACTCGCAACCGTGATCCCGCTCGCAGATATCTCTGCCGGCGTGGCGGCCGCAAAATATGCAACATTAGCAAGTAAGTAAAGAACAGCACAGATACCCAGGCCTAGCGGTCCAGCAATCTTCAACGTATGCACGGGACGCTTGACTTCGTTTAGAACGTACGCAGCGTTGTTCCAGCCAGAGTATGAGTTCAGGACCTTGAAGAGAGCAGTTGCGTATGGACCACTGGAGTGCACTGATCCTGCAAAAGCATCGCGGAAGGAAGCATGTGGATCTGGTACGCTCTTGACGCCTCCGCCGAGGACGACGAAGCCGGTGATGACGACGAAAATTAGGATGACGATCTTTATGCCGACAAGAGCGTTCATCAGGCCTACTCCGACTTTTGGAATGAAAGTATGCACGCAGGTCACCCAGATGATGACTCCAATGGCGATACCGCGTTCGTTCCAAGGTGTGACTGTATGCCCGGCAGCTACCAGAATATTGGATGCGAACACGATGCAGCCTGATGCTGTGAAGCCGAGGAGAACGGCTTGAGTGGAGAAGAGTACTGTAGCCAGAAGCTTTGGTTTCTTGTAGACGGCTTCAAGGTAGACTTTCTCGCCCCCCGAGCGTGGGAACATACAGCCGAATTCGAGCCAGACGCAGAGGCCGGCGAAAGAGAGGAGCCCGCCGAGAACCCAGAGCATGAGGGCTGCGCCGACAGAGCCGACGGAGGCTGTGATGCTGGATGGTGTTGAGAAGATTCCGGTGCCTATGATTCGGCCGATACTGCGGGGCCGTCAGACTTGGTTATTGTGAACTTGTGAGAGGAGAATAACTCACATCAAGAAGGTGGTGCTCATCAATCCAAGATGTCTCCCCATTCCTCCTTTGGTATCATCATCGAAGCTCAACTCACCAGGCTCGACCATCTCATCAGCCTTAGGCTCTCCATCCTCGCTGATTTGGCCGCCAGTCTTGTCATTGAATAAAATATCAGACTGCACAGCAGTGGTGCTCTCGGCGTTTATACTGGAGTTGAAGATTGACCGGAATCGAGCTGTGACAGCCATCGTAAATATCAGCCGTCAAGATACTCCTCGAGTGAAAGATGCCTTTGACGAGTCTCCTGTGATCTCAAATCATAGGCTTGGCCCATGCGAGGCTCATATATCGCGATTGAGGTTGGAAACTTTCCCTCCCGACCCCACTTGAGTCAGTCACTCGTGATTCTCCGTGGTTATGGCGCAATTTCTCCAGAATGTAGCCGTACTTGAGCTGAAAATCATTCACCTCGTCTCAGACGAAAGGCTGGTAAAATAGGACGAAGAAGCGAAATTAGAGATTCTTAGAGAAGCCAAGACAAATAAGACTTTGCAAGGAGGGGGTCAAAGAACAGCAAAGACGAAAAAGACAAGTTCAGACAGTCAGGTCTTGCAGCTTGCAGACTGACACTCAAGATAGAAATGTTCATCATCATTGATTGGAATGTCGTTATCTACCACCCAGTTCAAAGTGTCGCAAGAGCCAGTAATACTCGAGGTGATGTGCAGTGATAATGTAACAGCCCCGGCTCATACAACAAGAAAACAGCCCGAAGTCGATCGGTTGAGCTGGGGCCCGGTGTTCGAAACCCCACAGAGGACGCAACTGCCGGGATGAGAACTGATAAGATGTTTGCTCTGTTTCACGATCACACACGATCAAGAGACGGTGCGAATGCTGGTGTTGGTGTTGGTGTTGGCGTTGGGTTGGAAGTGGAAGTTGGGAGGATTATGGAGAAAGGATGGCCAAGACTCTGCGATGGTGTTGGAAGGATCGAGGATGCCCGCCCAACGCCGAAGTCGGGATTGCAGCGCTGATGCCAATGAACTCAGCCTCCCAACATCCGCTAAAGCTTAATTCTTCGCCTGAAGCGGCCCGGCGCAGGTACTTCAGGTCAGATTACTACGCTGAGATAATAATAACGTTTGTGCCACCCTGCTGCATAACGACCTCAACCGACTGCAACCGCACGTCCGCCTTCTCCAGATTCCGCCACCCAGCTTGATCCTTCTGTTACTCGCCCATATTCATCCCACCTTCGAGCTCATCCTTTGTTGGCCAAGACCTGCTCGTCTCCCATTTGGGACTCGCAGCTCCCTCTTGTGGCAGAGAGCTCCTGCTCCCCGCCGAACTGGGCCAGAAGCTCAGGGTGCCTTTTTGCTCCTTCAGAGACTCCCAGCGAATGAGCGGGTTAGCAAGACCTCACGATAGCTTCTAGTCTTCATTTGCAGAATGCGAGCTGCACTTTGCGCCTTGCGAAGGGACCTCGGTCGAGAGCGATGATCCTTTCGGCGGATGCGGCACTTGTGATTTTATAAATATCTTCAGCACCAACGTTTCCAACGTCAACAGTTAGACGACGGAAAAATCTAACTACTCCAAGGAGGATGGAAGAGCGCTGATAGGATCGCCGCGTCTTCCTCACCCCACCCGTCACGTTACTCTGAAGGCACGTTTTTTGAGACCGGGCCTCTAAGATAATCATTTTGGAGCAGGATTCTCTCGCCTCATACACTACTTGGAGTAGTGCTCTGTGCTTTGAGGCTCCGTAGGAACAAACTGATTCTACCGGTTCCCCACCTCTTCCCAACTCCTAACATTGAGGGTCCTTTGGAGGAAGATGATGTACCCTTGAAGTTGGATCCAACTCACCATTCCATGGTTCGTCCAATGTCTTCATCCTTTTCTATGCCAGCTTGTTGATCCCAATTTTTCTGTTCTCACAAGTATAAGAATGCAGTCGACTTCCTCTTTCTTCTACTTCCTCTCATCATCAGCCCATCAATATCAAGAACTCATCACTTTCATCTCAGTTCTCTCAAAACTTCCTTATTCCTCTGAAATCTTATTATAACTTGCATATCGTCAATATGAAGACCACTAATACTTTACCTTTGCTCCTTGCTTTCTCCACGAGTATTCTCGCTCAGAGCACTGCAGTTACCTCTGTCTACAGCACGCAGGATGTTGAGGTCGAGACTCTGCTTAAGACCATTACTCACGCCTCAACGTGGACCTCAGTATGGTGGGATGGCGGTGTTCCCCACACGGGTAAGCTATCGTCTCATCCGAAGTCAACAATAAGCTGATTTGAATTAGTCACCGGAACTGGAACAAGCACAGAATCCACATCGAGC
The DNA here is from genome assembly GCA_001625345.1 of Cairneyella variabilis. NCBI lineage: Eukaryota > Fungi > Ascomycota > Leotiomycetes > Helotiales > Cairneyella > Cairneyella variabilis. The sequence continues at coordinate 41,711 of AYLM01001968.1, read as the reverse complement.
GTTCTGCCCACGACTTCATCAGTGGATTCAACATTAGGGTCTTCAAGCTCATCCTTGAGCAAGACTTCGTCACTCCCAACGACCACGAGCGTCCCAGCGACAACTGAGCCACCTTTTTCCGCTTTCTCTACGATAGTGGATACGGTCACAAGCTGCGGAAGTGACGGGTGCCATCAAGTAACAGTGAATAAGGTCATCACGATGACCACGTCAGTGGTGCTTTCAACCCGCACTTCGATTTCTAATGGCGTTACCACGATCGATATTACTAGCTACACAACTATCTGCCCTGCCAGCACTTGGGCGACTGTGACTGATCTTTCGACCCAAATGGTGACAGATACCATCTCAGTACGTCCAAAATTACAGGATTTGCTTTCTCTTGCTAATGGAGACTTACAGCCTTCTTCTACGGCCACCTCGTCATCTTCTTCGTCGTCTAAAACCACTTCGTCTACTCTGAGTTCTTCTACGGCCATCTTGTCATCTTCCTCGTCGTCTGAAACCACTTCGTCTACTCTGAGTTCTTCATCCCATCTTACGACCTCTTCCTCTCTAGTCTCAACAACTTCAGCCACCGAATCCAGATCTTCCACCTCTTCCACCTCTTCCACTCTCTCAACCGCTGTCTCTACCTCTTCCCAGGTCCAAACAGCACCCACCACATCCTCATCAAGCAGCTCTCTCACACACACGAAAACCCGCTCCCACACGACCACCGAGCCCATTGTCTCAACCACACCACCAGCAGCCCTCTCCCTCTCCACCGGCTGCGGAACATACACCATGGCCGGTCCTCTCACTACAGCTTTGAACATGAGCCAAGGAATGCAGCTCACTGTTGCTGGTACTGTTTTCACTGTTCCGTCCGGTACTTTTAACTTGACGCTTGAGGCTGTGCCGACGGTCGCTAGTACCTCGATGCCAGTGCGGATTGCGAGCGCTGTTCCCCAGAGGCGGAGGAGAAATACTTTTTAAGTAACGAATATTCATAGGTGCTTGGCGGTTTAAGTTTGGTATGGCATGGATTGATTGTATATGTGTTTTGCTGCGTGGTTTAAGGGAAATGCTTCAGGCGTTAGGATGGTGTTGGGTTTCATAGTTTTGGCAGGTGAAAATGGTTGGCATTGGCGTATGGACTGGTCACCAGAAAATTCTAAAATCTCTCAGATATTTCTCCCTTTTTTCCGCACTGATTGAATTTGCTCTTGACCTATGTTGCTTGATATCTTGATCGGAGGGCACAACTCAAGTGGTCTGTTCCCGCTCCTCCTTGCCCAAGCGGCGGTCTCCTTTTGCTACATCTCGCTCCTCTGTTTATTTCTCCCTGTCATCCTCCCTCCCAAATACCGCATTTGCAGAACCGGATCTTTCCTCCCTATCTTCAGTTCTTGCATGCTATTATATCAATTATCTTCAGTGATAACGCAAACGCGTGAGCTGTTTGGAGTGCTGGTTGGAGGTGAAGGCAATCCGTCTTGGCGTTAGGGAGGATACTGAGGACTTCCCTTCCTAGGGAGAGATTTGAGGAGTCGGCATATCACAAGAAGGCTCAACACCTGGTGATTCAAGCCATAATGCCGAACGTATCTGCACCATTCAGTACCCATCCACCCTTCACCACCCCTCGGCACATAGAGCTTGCCGTCAAGTTCCTCAAGTACGTTTCCAAGAAGTTTACCAATCTGAAGGACTTTTCACTGGTCATCAACGCTCGCAACGTCAGGGAATTTCCGGAAATCCTTGAGCAGGATTGTAATGACAGAAGGGTTAGAAGTCACTCTTTTCAGCATCGGGGTTGGCGAGGAGACTGAGGAGCTCCCATAGAACGGTATCCCAGATTCGGTTTGAGGCGTTTGTGAGAGTATCTTGAGTTTGAGATCAATTATGAGTGTTTCAGAGCCTCTCGTATGATCAAGAGGCATTCATGGGCATTGTACGGTTTATTGTATTGGGCGCAGAAAAATTGCGCTTTTGCCTGAAAAGGCTTTCGAAAAGAGTACCTTGTGTAGACTTTAATGAATGAGACTTTACTTTTGAAACCTTGCCGTATTGCCCCTGTGCTTTGCTTGGATACTACTCCTCTGGAATTTCAAAATTATGGAAGTGGGAATGTCTTTACGCTCCTCTGTGGAGTTTCACCATGGAGAGGTCTAACAGTAGAGGTTAGGGAGACAAAATACAAGAGAAAGAGAGCACAAGACAAAGTGGTGGTTCTTTGCATGAAGAGGTCATTGCACATTGAGTTCTTCTATGCCGTATTTTATATCAACACATCTCTGGTATCCAGCACCGTCATTACTTGAAATCCTCTGTACCTTGTTCTGGACTGACACGTTTCTCATGCCTAACACAGCCAAAAAGATATCCATGTGTAGACCTGAATTCCCCGCTCATACTATGGACGGCACGTAATTCTTGCTTGAAGTGCAGTGTTAGGGATTAGGAAGATAGAAGTCATCTCCTCGGCGTCGGTACGGTGATTCTGAACTGTGTGAGTAGATTGGCAGTACCTTTGTGTATAGATAGTGGTCTTGGTGCTGTCATTTGGAGTAACAGACAAATTGTCGTCTGATTCGTTGAGCCGAGGCAACCTAATGTCTGGAGGATGCAGTGAGAAGTTATGCCTTCGGTCGGACAAAGTGGTAGGTACAGGTTTAGTTGTTTGTTGCTGTTCCTCCCTTCGCACGGCAGTCCTAATCTCCTTTCCTTTCTTCTTGTTACTCCCCTCTTCCTTTCTTCTTTCTAAACTTCACGACATCTCAACCTACCAATTCCATCCTTATTGCTGTTGTTTAGTACAGGGAACGTATGTGAAGGCTCCGCTTCCAGAATGGAGATCGAGAAAGCCGGCTGCTACTTGCAAGCAAAAAGTTCAGCAGTTTGAGGCCGAGAAACACGGAGACAGTGAACTTGGGGACAGTGCTAGTGACCGGTCCAGCTCAGCTGCAGGGTCAGTTCAAAAACATTCAGGATCTTGTTATATTGTGACCAACACGACTTGTAGTTTTGAAAAACAAGGTTCACGTTCTGGAGGAGCGCCACGAAGAGCTCAAATATGAGCGCGAGATCAATGATCTTCAGAGTCAAGAGGCCGACAATATCTCCGTCGACGACAACGCTAGACCACCGTCCATACTCAGCGAAGTCGACAATCTACTCACATCTACCGGAGCCGCGCACGCTGCTTGACGATCAGCACCCTCCAACGACAGTCCAATGGCCATACAGGGATAGAAACCATGTTTACTTAGCGTTAATTGAACGAATCAGCCTACAATATATATTGCATAGCAGGGCAACGCAAGGGAAAAGGCAGGTTTCGAATGTATTTTGAATCATGAGACATTGTGGTCCGGCTAACATGACTTGTAACTTTAAAGAAAGCTACCTTCGGACCCATATCGAGCTTCTGTCCGCACAACTTGCCATGAGACGAGAGATTTCGAGCTGAAGGTAGCTTCCACTGTTCTGAAATCTGAGTCCCATATCAGCGCCTTGCAACTTCAGCTCAATTAAAACCGACCAGCCGGGCAAAGAATCGAAGACCGACCATACAAAATTACCGTCCGCACGCACTGTAGCCGTCAATCTACTCGCATTATTCGGAAATGATTATCACACAGTAGGAGATACCAATAGAAGCTCCAAAAATGAATTCGCTTTTCTTTTGAATCCCGTATTCGATTTTCTCTTTTCTGAGATGGCAAAGAAGAGCTGCAGTGGTGTAGTTGCGTATTTTCGGATTGAGGTGACTAACAATACCTCCATACCTTTCCACTCATTGCAAGAAATGTCGACGATTCATTCTCAGGAGACCAGCAATCTTCTGACTCTATACCAGACGCACATCCCAAACCCATGTAACCTGTCTTGGGGAGTTTCCTCAAGGAAATCTCCATCCTGTAGCAAACAGCAACACGACTACAGTAGCACCTGCACAACCATCACGCCAGTCCAACGCTGTCTATATTGCCGAATAAATACTCACGTCTACCTCCAGCAAACATAAGCAGTCCAACTTCATGTCGAAACGACAATCAGTCGGAGCTATGAAGTAGTCAATACTTCCCTGTTGAGACAAACACCGCGAATCCCATTCAGCAATCGCTCGTTATTCTAATTTCGACGAAGCTCTCATATCAACGTAGAACAACCGGTTGCTTTGCTAATGCCCATCGATTCTCTGTTGTCAAAATGGTCTTCTCTTACCGAAGAGCCTTCAAAAAACTTGTGGGAAATACCTACAAGCTGGAGCTGGTACACCCTGCAAGAAAATCCCCGATTTCAATTACATCACTCCTCTTGGTCAGAAACTGCCTTAGAACGTGTTCCTAAATTTGGAGTGCGGCATTTTTGAGGCCCTCCTTAATTATTAAGATTACTTTTCTATTACGAGTGCTATAGAAATCCCATAAGATCCTGCTTCATATTGACAGGATGAATAAAGATTGCTTCTTCTGTGAGCCGACTTGCTTTTAAACTGTGTTTGAATAGCTCACTACGAATGGGAGCAAAAGAGACGATAGGAACGAGATTCGTGTTGCCAGGAGAGGTATCTCAGCCGAATGGATCTGGGGAGGAGAGATATTTTCAGGCAGGAGAGATCTAAGCAGAGCACAAATTCAGGGTGGGAGTTGATCAAAGAAACGTTCATTACTCATCGAATTCTATACAAGTACTCCTTTTGAAAGGCCTTTTCAGGCAATGCGCAGTTGCTGCGCTCCATATTCCATACAATGCATACCGTAAACGCCACGCTAATGATACCTGGTCTGAGACTCTTAGAATGGAAAGAAACTCATGCCGAATCTTCAAATCCCTCCCATGGGAGTTCCACCGTCTCGTCCCCAACACCAATGCTCAGCAATGTGATCTCCAATTCCTTCTCTGACATTTCCTGTCCCGCCTGCTTCTGACCCTCAAGCACATCGTAAAGCGCGTAGACCTGATCCGACTTGACCTCGATGGCGCGCAAAACCTCACTTAACTGCGTCTTCAATTCCTTCCGTGCAGTCCTGCCCAAAGCTGGCTCCCGGCCGGAGTAAGCGGCAGTCAGCTCAGCCTGGCGCATCTTCAGATGCTCCACCTCGTCCTCTAAGGCCTTGATGACAGTGGCGAGTGCAATACCAGGTGCAACCGAAGGGCGAATCGTAGGCTCATCTTCGTATGGAGCAGGAACCGGCATTCTCTCAGAAACGGGGACAGGCTTCGAAACTCGAACCTTCTTCTTGATCTCGTCCTTTGAACCGAAGGAAGTAACTCGGATGCAGAGAGCGCAGTTCTGACAGTTATGTTTGCAAAGACCGTCTAGAACGCGACGAGCACGCTGCGAGAGCACTGGATGCTGCTTGCTGGATTCATTCTGGGTGGCAGTAACGTCGAATCGTTGCTTGCCAGTGCCGTTCTCCAAAGCAACGCGACGGTGTCGCTTGCTATCATTATTATGGGTGGCAGTGAGGTCGAGTTGTTGAGTGCCGTTCTCAGCCGAACCAACGCGGCGGTGGTGCTTGCTCGTATGGTGGGTGGAAGTGGCTTCGAAGATTTGCGTGCCAGTGCCGTTCTCCGAAGCAGCGCGACGGTGTCGCTTGCTATCATCATTATGGGTGGCAGTATGGTCGAAGTGCTGCGTGCCGGTGCGGTTCTCAGCCGGAGAGACGTCGAAGTCTTGGTTGCTGGCGTCATCATGGGTGGCAGTAACGTCGAAGTTCTGTGTGCCAGTGCGGTTCTCAGCCGAAGCAATGTCGCGGTATTGCTTTTTAGCGTCATTATGGGTGGCTGTAACGTCGAGGTGTTGCTTGCCAGTGCGGTTCTCGGCAGCAGCAATATCCGGGAGAAGGTATCGAGAAGTCATCTCTTCGTCGGTGTGGCGGCTTCGGAAAGTGCGAGTGGATTGCCGACTTCGGTGTGTATGGACGGAGACCTTTGTCTCATCTTGGATCGAGTCGTCGTCGGCAGTGAGCTGACGGGCGGTACGTTCCAGTTTGAGGGTGAGGAGAGATATTTTCATCTCTAGGTCTCTCTTCTCTGCTTCGCTGCGAGCGTTCAGGAGGTCAATGTGATCTCGAAGCTCATTGTTGCGAGCACGTAGGTCCTTGTTGTCCGTACGCAGGGCCTTATTGTCCGCCTGTAGAGCTGCAAGTCATGTTAGCCGACCAAAATATCTCACCATCCTGAGTGTTTTTGAACTTACCTTGCAGCACAGTGGACCCGGATCTCTCACTGCCGCTATCTCCAATTGCGCTGTCCTGTCTTCGGCGCTGCTCCTTCAATTCCTGAACCTCGGCCTTCAGTTCTACATTCTGGCCCTGAATGTCGGCGTTCTGGATCTCCAATCCGGAGACCTGAGCCTTCAATTTCTCCATCATCTCATAGATGTCCTCTTCCTCGTCGGGGACCTCGATGCCATCGACTGGGCCATGATTGCGCTTTCGGGATGTCTTCGTCGAGGAGTGTCGAGATTCAACTCGTCCGTAGCGTGTAGTGACAGGAACTCCGTTGTTGAAGGTTGCGGTGCCTTGTTGAGAAGTGTCCATCATGGAGGGGATGATGAACGATTGTTGTGTTGCAGTTGCTGGCGTTTGCTGAACCATCTCCGGAACTGGCTGGCGCTTGAGACCGATGCTGGCCTGTTGCTGTTGTTGTAGGCTGGTAGGTGTGGCTCTGATGTCTTCGGTAGTGACTGCTGTGGAAGACTGCTGGTGAGATGCAGATGCAGATGCTTGAGTATTGGTGTAGGCTTGTTGTCGTCCGTCATGGCGGGATGATTGAGGTTTGGTGGAGGAAGGTCCCGAGGGAGACTTCGAGAAGCGCGTAGCCTTTGGCTGGAAGGTAGTCGCAGCCGGTCGCTCGTCACCGAGGAAGGAGCGCTCAGACTCGACGCGAGCGTGCAACTCTTGAAGAGTGCGGCGCTCGCCGTTGACGTTGAGACTTGCGTGAGAAATGTATGGTGAGCCCTTGGCTGATTTCTGAGGAGTGGGTGTGTGGTTGGGCGGGATATTCTCCTTGTGCTCGATGTTGCTGCGAGGGTTGTTGGTTCGAGAAGGGTGGATGTTGTCGTTCTTGGTGGTATTGCGCAACGCGTCTTGAAGGTAGGAAGGTTGACCGGTGCCTCGCTTTGGAGTGAAGTTGACTTGGTAATTGCCAATCACGACGGGAGTTGGAGAGTTTGGATCGCCAGAGAAGTCAGCAACATCGAGGTCGGGAGTGCGCTTTTGCGCGTTGTTGCCTCGTGGAGCTTCAATTGAGAAGCTATCGTTGAAGCTGCTTCCTTGGGTGAAATCGGGGAATGCTTTTCCGATTGCTGATGTGTTGATGACAAAGTCATTCTGTGGTCGTGGAGCCCATCGACCATATTTCTTAGCAGTATCGCGAATCTCGGGGAGCTTCTGTGAGGAGTCCTTGTTCAATTGTATAGTAGACATGATGGCCTCGTCGCGCTCGGGATTGAAATCGGTGCTCATCGTGGAATCGGTGCTGACGGTGCCGTGATTGGAACCAGTCGAGGATGCGACCGAGTGGATGGATCGATTGAGGTTTTGCGACATCTCGCGGATGAGACGCGACTTGCGCTGGGCCTTAGTGGTGGTGGAAGGACGAGAGGCCATTGTGGTCAGGACTCGTGGCGACGAGGTGTATGAGAGGAGGGGTGCCACGTCGATAACTCCGATCGCGTGTATATCTCTTATGTTTGAGATACTCAGGTTGTTGGTGGTGGGGATTGATGAGAGCAGAATGTAAGCCAGCAGTGAGATGATCACGTGGAACATTGAGAGCAATTGCGTTGTTGGGTGACGCGATGGTTTGTTTTGGTTGCGGAAATTTTTTGTAAACAAAGATGAAGGGCGGGCGGGAGGATTTTTTTTTGGGGGCCAAAAATCCGCTAGTGAGTGATTGCACAGCACTATTCCTATTCCGAGGAATGCGAAAACTGTGCAATTGGCAGTGAATCGTAGAACACCATCACCAGCACTCTTCTCCCAAAAAATCTCAGCTCTTTGAGATCTTTTGAGCTCGAGATATCGCTCCTGTAATTTTCAGCCTCACAACTGAAAAGTTGGGGAAGGGATCACGGATTCCTTCCGCACACCTGCATTAGCTTGGGCGCCACCTTCGCTTGGAATGTGCCATCCACGTCCGCCAATCAGCGGTCACGATCGGCAGCAGACGGCGCAGCTCCACCAAACCGCCGTTCTACCCAAAAGATTTCGAGCTGTCCAGAGATTTTTTGGACGAAGGATATCTCAACCTTCAAGAATCACCTTCGCATCTCGAAGTTTGATGCAGAGATCACAAGAAAGTCCTCGCTGGCATGAACGATGCCAGTGAGTGATTGCCGAGAGTCGAACCTGAATCCGCAGGCAGCAACTGGCAAGTGCAAACCGCGCTAAAATTTCTTCTCAGAAACATCCTCACAACGCGGAATGGCTCAGCCTTTGAAGGATAGTTTCTTGGACCTCGAGAGGCATCGCCAGCTTCTTGAGGACAATATTGAGAAGCTGCGCAAGTCATTGCGCCATTGGCAGACGTGGGAGGCAGAGTATGAAGGCCTGAAGGAGGAGATCCTGTCAGGTCAGAATATCTCTGCCACCAAAGAAATTGACAGTACCAGAGCCGCGGCTGCAGACAATGATACCATTTCTGCTGCTTGCTTTGAATACGAAGGAGAGCTAGTCACCAAGAAAGAAGTTGAAAAGATCCTTGGTCGCCAGGGATCGCGCACACCTGCCCAAGTGGTCAATCTTCTCGACAGACGAATCGACTATGTGGAACAGAATGTCCGGACGATACAAAAGCAGATCGAGACGACAGAGAACAAGCTGGCAGCCGCGACGGTTATAAGCACACCCGACGTGCGGAATGAGGAGGGTTTGCCGTTGACAGAGATCGTGGAAGAGTTAGATGATGAGGGAAACATCATTTCGAGTCACATATCTACACCAGGCAGTGCGAAGCCCCAGCTTCTTGAGGTTCTGCAGAAGGCTGGAGTGAAGGATTTTCCCATAGCTTCTTCGAATACAGAAACATCATCTGCACAAGACAAGAATGCTATTGAATCTTCCACAAATGCCAACCACACTGCAAAGAAAGAAGCAAAATTCGCCGAAGATACCAAGAATGATCCTGAACCCGAGACGTCCCTTGCAGCGAAGCGCCTCGAAGAGGTCATGGAGAAGGCAAAGCAACAGGAAGCCCCGCCCACCGAGCCCCCCATCATACCTTCCGACGAGTCACCAGAAGATGCTGCTCTGCGGAGAGAGATGTTGCAATATGGAATGTCAGAAATCGGAGCTGTAGTGGCAGAGCTGGACCTTGAGGATGGCAGCGACTGGACAGACGAAGATGAGGACGAGGATGAGACGAGCAGTCTAGACGATGAAGACGCATTTGGCAGATCTACAGGAAAGGTTGTCAATGAAGAATTGCGCCGGCAGATGATCGAACTGGAAGAGCGACTTGGAGTCAGAGCGATGGAGAATATTGGTAAGAAAGCAAGCGATTACGATGTCGTGCAAGAAGGGATTGGACGGATTACAGTCAATGGCCAGGAGGAGAGTGTTGCGAAATCGACATCATCTCCTGAGGCGGAGGGAACTCTATCTGCAGATACGCCAGCAAAGAAGGCAGGCAGAAAGTCTGTCAGATTCTCCGAAGAACTGGATATCTCGCCTGCTCCCAAACCTCCCGTCTCAAGCACGTCAACAATCAAGAAGAGAGTAGTAGCACCCGTCAGCGACATCGTTGAGCGAGTTGCACTAGCACAATCAGCCACCCTATTTCCGCAGAAGGGAACGTCACCCTCCAAGTCTGTACGAAACGCTTCTCCTGCCGTTGCTAACGGACCTCTGGCAAACGCAAAATCTGGCACAGAACTCCCGCTCTTCCCTGCCAAAGCCTCCACGCCCAAGCCATTCTCCACTCCCATCCAATTCAGCTCTGCCGATGAGCGTACGAGAACAGTACCCACTGGACCCGAAGGCCGAACCCTCGCACCGACCGTCCTCGAGCGTGAAGTCGCTCCCAATCCCTCCGCTCCTGATGCAAAAGATTTGGATCCCGAACTCCTGCACCAGGAGATCGCTACCGAATACCACAAGATGCGGAACAAGATGATTCAGAAACAGGGAGGCTTCATGCAGGAAGAGGAGAGCGAGATTATGCCCCTGACAGAAGAGGAAGGAGGCCCGAAGAAGATGAGCAGGTTCAAAGCTGCGAGATTGGCGCGGTCTTCGTAACCAGCGAATACTCTACATCGAGTTGGTGGAAAATACTGAGGATATGAGCTCAAAGACATTTTAACTAGCAGAGATCTGGAGCTTGCGTATTGCCTGGATTGGCAGTTTGCAATGTTTGTAGCAAGAACCAATGTACCACATTCAACAATTCCCTTTCTCTACTCTCGCTCCTTGTCATCTAAGGTTAAGTCCATTCTTGCCTCCCTTCCCACATCCTACACTTTCTCCAATCGATTATACACAAGTGTGAGTATTCAGCTTCTAGAAGTAGCACAGGAACGCATAATCTGACAATTGGTGTGGAGCAGTAGACCATCTGCTTTCACATTACTTTGCGGTTCCAAGATCAAATATTGGGCTCTCTGACGCCGTGATCCTTGGATTTCAGTGATCTCGGGGATTCGTTTCACCCTTCACATTTCTGTGTGATGATGCACCGTTGCTTAGAGTAGGTAGATATTGGAGATGAGATATTGAGAATGGATAGATAATCTCTTTGAAGGGTGTGACTACTCAGGCATGGAGATTCGAGGGATATGGGGCTCAAATGGCTCGAGATACTTCGATGAGACTGTAAATACCTTTGGATTCAGCATATTCCAAGTCACATCGGGCGTGATATACCTGACGTCGAACTCTGATGGACATCTATGAAGAGGCTGAGAGACGGAGTTGTATCTGGCTGGATGTTAGGATCAGGGCGGAAGACGGAATTCACAAGATTGGCTCCCAAGATTGGCTCACAACAGCTATTACGTAATAAGGACCCTCCAATTCTCTCATGGGAACTACATATAGAGCCCTTCTCAAATAATTTCGCACTTTGAAACATTGATGTTGCTCAAATTCGAAGAGCTGACTTCAACGAGCCCTCAGAACTCGCTAGCAGAATCGCGGGGCTCGGCTTTCCTCGGGCAGAGTAGGGCTTCGATATAGATTATCCTAATAATTTTCTCAGTTCATAATTCATATTCATATAATTTAAGATCTTCCAATTCATATAATATTTGAATAGGGTAGTATATATAGAACCCCTAGAAAATCTTTGAGTAGTGGGGTTGTGGGGTTATAGGGCACTTAAGGCAGTCTCACAGGCTTCAACCTCAGGTTACAGCGCACAAGAGCTACTTTTTCGTGGCTTATAAGGCTCTCGGGTCACTAAAATTACAGCGACCCAAAAGCCTAAAGGCCCTTAAAAGACCTCTATCAGCCTCTATTCCCTTAACTGCCACGCATCGCATACTACGCTAGCCGCCGATAGCTTATTCTAACACCCTCTTGAGGTAGAGATCCCTCTCTATGCAAAGCATGGAATTGGATAAAATTTGGATGGCTTCTTCTTTTGCTTCTAAATAATATTTTAAAGTAGATGCACGAGTGGGTGTATTTTAGTCGAATTTTGATCCGACTTAAGCGAGTTGTAGGTGTGCGATTGGCAGTTAAAGGGATAGGTGCCCCCTCACTTCACCCCCACATGTCATATATATTATTCATGAATAGATGGTCAGATTTATGAATAATGTGCTCTAATTAATGAATAGTTTTTCAGGCCTTAATTCATGAATAATTCAGGTATTCATATCCGTTTCGCAGCCCTTGAGAATCACTCGAAAGTCTCCCGATTGCAAGCGCGATTGAAGAAGTACGGTGAGAACACGCCGCTTGCAAATACTTTTTGTTCAAGTATCTGAATTTGGTCAATTCAAGTTTGCAACCTCCCAATCCGTCGGGACAAAAAGCCATAGAAGTCTTGGTCTTTGAGGAGAGCGTATCACGAGATTTCCCATTGCAACCGCCCGTCTTATCGTTGCGCCACGCATCGAGGCTCAAGCTTTTGGCGTTGACCGGGCGTTGGAGGCGTTCGAGACCTTGATTTCTTGCTTCTCGATATCTTAGAAATCAAAAATTCTAGCAACTTTTCGAGACGTGTTCTTCTCATGGTAGTAACGGCACGACCGAGCTGATCTCTCGCACTTTGGAATCCTTCGCCTTCCTCACACGACTGTCTGTCGCGATACGGCCCAGAGAATGACAGCCAAGCCCTTGGAAAGATCAAATCAAGCTTATCGATCTCGACTCTTTCAACCTCGGCTAGGTCTATGGATTCCTCGTCGGCGGGCAAGTGCTCTTATGAATCTTGGCAAATGATATGGGTCATAGAGAATTTAACTCTTTTGAGGGTTTTGAGAAGTGACCTTCCTGCTTAGGCATAGATGGTTGGAACTGCTCTCATAGACCGTCTGCGTCCCTTAGTTGATCTCCAGCAGACGGCGGATGCAACTGATCTGGTTATCAGGCATCACATTTATGGCCATACAGTGTGGACAAGCACTCTGCTAGTGCTGCAGAACCCGATGGTGGCCATGGCGCGATGATAACAATATCGTCCCTGCTCTTTGCGTGCGCACCGTTGGTCCACGTAACATCACATCGGTATTTCCCTTCCCAATGCATTTTAAGGGTCCAGTTTATTCCATGTTGATGCCAGTGAGTGCCGGCAATGTGCAGGTTGCACAGTTTCTCTCCAGGAGTACTCATATGGATCTTCATAGAGTTCTCGCCTATATGGCCCTTCATATCGCAACTCCGCGCTTAATATTTCTTTATCTTTCTCCCAACTCACAAAGTTCACGCCTCTGCAATCACTAACAAGGCTCACTTGGCGCTGAGCGCAACTTACAGCCTTGGCATGCAAAGGAGGTCCAATTTGAGAACGCCTACCTGCTACTTCAAGATGATCTCCGCCTCTACACTGGCCTACAAAAGGTCTGGGTGTTACTGCTATCCTAGCTTGCCCGCTTTGTACCCTGTGAAGCGCTCTCAGACGCTCGACAGTTGGGAATTGCTGGGGTTCGACTGGTCTGATTTGACAGCAACACCTTCCAACGCCAGCAGTTTGTCTGGTATTTATGTCAAGGTTACAGGATAGATACTCGCGAGAAGAAGCAGCAAGCTCTTTGATTGGATACCGACACGGTAGCATGCTTCTGGAATTGTTTTGGGGTGATACAGCAGGTGGATTTCGTGCCAACGATCCGGTAACTTCTGCTCCCACAATCATCCTGGCGTGCGGATTAAGGTCTTTGCCAGATAAGATGCTCTGCATGCTTCATTGGAATTGTTTGGCGAAACATGGGGACCTCTCGATAGCTGTAGTTCATTCGGCTATATATAAAGTGCGTAGTACCTCTTAATTGAGAGCCCGGTTGTTGTCCAACGTTGTGATTTCGAACCCCTCATTTTCGAATTTTGTACCACCGCAAACATGAGTATGTCTCGAATCCTACGCTCCCAAACATTCTCAGTTCCTGCTAAAACTCTCCTCTGGAGGATAATATTACGAACGATACTTTTACTACGGTCCTAGCGCCTGTCGCTGTGGCCCTGGATGAGAAGCACCATACCGAGCTTGCACCTCACCATAAAAACATGTACGAGAACGGACAAGTCATCCCGACGGATGAGTAGCTTGAGACACTCCCTCGTGCTGGTACCATGCCATGGTCTGCGTACTTGCTTTGCGGAGTCGAATTCGCTGAACGTGCGTCCTACTATGGTTGTAAGCAAGTGTTCAAGAACTTCATCCGTGGCCCTCTCCCAGAGGGCGGTAACGGTGCTGGCGCGCCTCCAAGAGGAAGCCAGAAGACTGCTGGTGCTCTTGGAAAGGGTACTGTCATTGCCTCTGCCATGACTGATGCCTTCACCTTTTGGCCGACGCTCTGTAAGTCTTCCGTCCGACACAAAGTGGCTTCAACATACTGACAATCCAAAAGTCCTATCTTCGGCGGTTGGCTCGCTGATAAGCACCTTGCACGCTTCAAGACCATTTGCATTGGTGTGGTCATTTGTGGTGTCGCGCACGTTATCATGATCATCTCCGCAGCTCCCAGTCTTCTCCAAGCAGGCCATGCTATTGGCCCCTTCGCTCTTAGTCTCTACATGCTGGCTGTTGGTGCTGCTCTCTTCAAGCCCAACATCGCTCCTACGGTTCTGGACCAAAATCCACACAAGAAGCCTCACGTTATCACAAACAAAGACGGAAGCAAAGCCATCGTTGATCCTGAGGCTACGTCCGAGTCTGTTATGCTCTGGTATGTCTGTCTTCTGTAGCAGCTGAGTCCTTACTAAATGTCACAGGTTCTACCTTCTTATCAACATCGGTGCATTCTTCGGAGTTGCAACATCATAGCTGGCTAAATACGTTGGATTCTGGGCTGCTTACCTTCTTCCCGGCATTATCTACTTCCTGCTCCCGATCCTTCTGTTCTTTATCAACAAGCGCTTGATCAAGATGCCGCCCGGAGGCAGCGCTCTCGGAGACTTCGTTGCCGTCAACCTCCTTGCTTTGCGGAAGGCTGGTATCCGTGGCTGTGGCCGCAACGGATACTGGGATCGCGTCAAGCCTTCCGTCATGGCCGCTGAAAGAGATACTCGCCACGTTCGATCGACTGATGACTTCGTCGATGATGTTCGCCGCACCATGGGCGCATGCGCAATTTTCCTCTTCTTCTCCATTCAGCAAATCAACGACGGCGGTCTCGGAGCCGCGGCTAACGCTCAATCCGCATCCCTTACCTCCAACGGCGTTCCCAACGACGTCCTTGACAACCTCAACCCGCTTGCCATTATCCTCCTCATCCCAATCATGAACCACGGCGTCTACCCTCTACCCCGAAAGATGAAGATCCGCTTCGGTCCCATCGCTCGCATGACTTTCGGATTCCTGATAGCTGCTATCGGTGCCTCCTCATATGCTGTCATCCAGTACTACATCTACCAGACCTCGCCCTGTGGCTACTCAGCGTCCACTTGCGGGGTCGGCACCGGTGTCTCTTCCCTTTCTCTTTGGCTCTACGCCATCCCAACCGCCGTTACCGCCTGCTCCGAAGTCTTCATCAACGTCACAGCCTACGGCATCGCCTACTCCCGTGCCCCCAAGAACATGAAAGGTTTCGTTATGGCGCTGTCCCTGTTCGTGACTGCTATCTCGACTGCCATCTCTCTCGCAACCACCGACGCCATCCAAGATCCTTACCTTATTTGGTGTTTCGCTGTCCTGGCTGTTGTCGGCTTTATCTCTGCCTTCGTGTTCTACTATCTATTCAGACGCCTGGATGATGAGGAGTTCTTTGTGCATGTTGATGAGCCGATTGAGAGTGCGAGGAGCGGGGATGAGGAGCATAGTCTGGATGAGAAGCATGCTATTGCTAAGGAGACGAAGATTTAATGGATGGGTGATGATACCTGGTGGCGAATGTTAGGAGAGGCTGAGATACCTAGAGCGTAGAGAGGGTGGCAGTTTAAATGCGCCTACACGATTTAATGAATAATATTCTCTAAGAAATGTCAGTCTCCGGTGTTTTCGTAACTCGATAATTCATGCACTTCACTCCAATGAACTTCAAGGATCGCACCTTTTAAGACACTTAATCAGCCACTCACATCACTCTCATTCTTCTGCTTCCGGTTAGCATAGACTCCAGCTTCGCCCTTAGGTGCCAAGTAAACCACGGCCCAATAAGCGCTACTAACCAATTTTTCGAGACAAAAAATGAGGCTTGGCAGGAAAGGGGAGAGGAGTAGGCAAAATTTCTGCTAGGGGCGGTCTGTCTTGCGGAATCAATTGCAAGGAACTGTGAGAGGACAGGGATTTGACAAGTCTAGAACAGTGCAATGGAATCGGCGAAGAAGGTGTTAATAGGTCGCTCGGTGGCTATCTACCTGGCGCGATTCAGTTAGGCCACTCTAGCTGAAGTCTCACCCACTTGAGAAAACGTGAGTCTCAACTTACTCTAAAGCCATATTAGTCAGATGGAAAACATTAAGTGCTCTCATTAGGCAGTTACTGATTTCGATTTAGTAAAAAGTTCGACCTGCAAGACAACTTCCGAGCAGCTACACTAAAAGGACAGCCATTACACGATGGGAACTTCACGATATCTCTCGTCCTTGGCTCTTTTTATGAGAGATCTAAAGAGATTCCCCCACTACACACGAGTCCTCTTGTTGAATTTGGAAGGAAGGGATGCCCTAACTCATCACTACTATCGAACGTACTTTCCATAAGGCACTCCATGCCACGCCATATTCGAACAAATTGCTGCGATGAGCTAAACTCCTCATATAATATCACTCGCAAGCAGAACCATGACGCAAATACCAAAGCTGGTGAAAGCCCCTAGGCTGATTGACTGCAGACCCAGTCCTCAATCTCAACTACGTAGCCAGTTCATCGCCGAAAGAAAACCGCTTATCTCATCGCAACCCAAGCTCAGAACCCATAATCAACAATCCAACGACAAGCAATTCTCTTCCAACCATGTTCACGCACTGTAAGCCAAGCCAAATTTCTTGCTAGTTGCCCAACTCCAGCCCAAGATGAACGAGCAAACCAGAAGTTAATGCATGTCGAGCGGTGCATGAAGTTGCTTTTAAATGGCCAGTGTTGTTCAAAATTCTGTGGGTTGAGGGGAGGTGAGGTAAATTGATTCTGGAAGGAGGGGAAGAGTTAACCTTAAGAGGAGGAAGTAGGGGTGCAGTGGGGGGCCGAGTTGATCAACTTGCAGCTCTTGTCGGGATCGCAAGTAGCAGCGAGGACAGCAGTGCCAGTGACACGGCAAACGTACTGTTTCCATGTCATGTTAGCAGTTATATTCACCTCAAAATTGAGCTCGAGTGAGGTCTTAGGAAGGAGCAAGGGAAGGCCTCCGAAAGTGAAAAGTTGCTAAGGGCAACGAGGCTACCAATGAGGACAGTGATAATTGAGGAGTGCATTTTGGTACGCGTAGAACTTATTGTTCAGAGAGTGCTCGTGTTTTGAAGGAGTGGAAGATGCCTGAAGACTTGGGTGTATGTAGGGTTGAGGTTGTCGAATGGAGAGAAAAGAGGATTGTGGGTGTAGAAGTCTATTCTTATAGACATCTTGTGCTCATTGAAGCCGCCTGATATTCAAGCTACTCTCTTTCGAGAATTTGAGGTTATGCTATTGATCTCCGTCCTGTGCTTGAGGCCGGGAGTCGACTTGTGAATTGGATTTGTAGTGAGAAATTTTCGGGTATAAAGATCGTCTTCTGCATACGTCGCATGTTTTTCGTGAGCGCCGCTTGCGTGTAATTTCTCGGAGATTAGGGAGACATTTTCGGGGCTCAATTCGAAATTTAATTAGAGTTTTTCTATAAACGAGTACTGTGTATCTGACGGTTGGAGGGTTTGTGGAGATAATTGGCTGATTATCAAGGGCTTGAGAGGCAACAAGACCATGGAAGTTTTCTAATTGAGCACTCGAATGTGGCGAATCAGCTCTGCCTTAGTGTCCGCAGCTCAAAACAGATGATGAGGGGGAATTGAACTGAGTTATTTCCATTTACGAATAGCTCCCTTGCTCAATTGTCTAGTCTCAAACTTGGAAAGACTTGTATTTGTGCAGAACTAGCGCTAAGTGCATCCATTATTAGGGTTTTCCACTGCTGTTATGGACTCAGCTCATGCTTGCAGCACAGTAAGGACAGCGCTTGTTGACAACTGAAAATGTGTCGTCATTATTTATTGCATTTCTCAGACAGTTTCGAAGAGCTGGGTCCAATTGAGAGCTTTAGAGAGAAAATTAGATCTACCTGGCTGGGTGTGGAGCCAATGCAGTTATTGAGCCCGAAGAGCAATGAAAGCTTCTAGAATCACAAGGCTGATATTTCTCAATTGAGAGAAGTGTGCCCAAAGGTCCAAAACACAGAGGGTCACGGACGAGACGTGGACTTATATGTTGATTGAAGCTTGATGAACCTTCATGATTTTCTTTGGGCCTGAGAGTTCCTGCAGAGGATACTTAGAAGGCTTAGCAAGTGCCAGTTGCTCTGGTACGCCGAGCTCGCCAATCGGACAAATTGGTCAATTTTCTATGAGGAAAACGAGACAATTTGGTCAACTCAGGTAAAATTTATCCCTCCTTTCCAAATGTCAACATTAACACGTAAAGAAAATATTTAAAAATAAAGTTTAGCCCTAGAATACACTATTAGCACAATGTCGAAGTTTTCCGTTTATTATATAAGACGCTTTAGTATACATTTTCATATGAGGCAAAAAGTAGAGAAGGAAGTTAACAACGACGAGTGCCTAAGTACTCTTTAGAGATTCTAACTTATATAATGATATAGAAGTATATACGAGCCTTGGAAAATGAACTTAGAATATTTAAACTATTTAATAAAATTTGTAGATAAACTTTTGAGGATATAATATAAAGTTGATGAAATCGCACGATTGGCGGGGATTGGCGGGGATTGGCGTACCAGCTCAAATACGTCAGCCTTCTAGCTTTCTGCATTTACTCGTCCAACCCACAAGCAAGAACTTCCAAATTCTTTGTGTATCTATGACGCAGCTTCGTTGGCCAGTATCAAAACTTCGATTATGTAGAGTTCTTGGGGCTTATGAAGCTTTTATAATTAGCTGGATTTCAGGCGAAGGCAAGGTTGGAGTAGACGAAGTAGTCACCCACCTTTCCATGTGGAAGAGATTCTGGCAAAGTGTTCAACAAGTTAACGAGCAGATGACAGCAAGTGACTCTGACATCACTCAAGCATATTGAGGAGAAAGTGATCAAATTGAATGGGTGTCCCACGCTCATCAATTATCTACTGCAACTGTTGACATGCCGCGCCTTCATCCATTGCAAGGTATCCCGACGCTCAATTGACAGAAACGAAATCAGCACCTATAGAATTGTATCCAAGCCATAGTAAACCCTCGCCATTGTGTTGCCATCTGCACGAATACCGGAACCCATCATGCCATTTCGAGAGACTGTGTGTTTTGATATGCCCGTTGTAGTTAGTATAATCCAGTGACTGTAGAAGGGAGGCTGACTCTTAGACGTCGCAGTGAGGCTCGTTGTCATTCTCAATGACGCAAGCATAGGGGTATGGGCCGCAGTGAGAGATCAAGTCGAAGCCACCGTTGGCGTATTGGACCTGCGTTTTGCTTTCGTCAGATCTTGAACAGTTGGGAGCGGGATCGACACTAACGACCCTCTCGCCATCAATGCCCTCCAAAGCAGGGTTACCCTGCTATTGACACTGTGTACTCATTAAGTTAGCATCGATTCCTTTCGAGATCGAGGGTGGGTATGAGGCTCCTTGAAGGTGAGTTGAATTGAGGTGCAGATATCGATACCTTACAATTGGGGATAACGGCTTTATAAGAGAAGACAAAAAGGAAAGATCAAGCTCACAGCATAGTAGTAACAGCCATTGCATTGACGCTTCTCAATGCTAGCGAGGCCTGAGTTGACGACGTCACCAACCTCACCAACTGGGGAGGAAGCAACGAGGATAGCGAGGGCGCTGAGAACGATGGTGGGAATGGAGAACTTCATCTTGACAGATTGTTCAATTGAGATATTGTTTGAAGGTTTGTGCTTGTGCTTGCGTTTGTATTGTTGATTGAGGGTACAAAGAGATGTTGGAGAGGAGTTGTGTTGAAGAGGAAGGGTTTGTGAAAAAAGAACGCCCTTGATATAGGCATTGTAGGATGAACCCCAAGGGTAGATCAACACAAATACGTCATTGAGCTCACAAAACGCAGTTTCCTAAATCAGAAGCTACCAAATGAACTCGACCGTCTGTAATTGAAACACATGAGGCTTTTCACCAAAGAACTGATGTCCACCGTCAGGGGAGTTAACCCTAGGTAGAGCAATATAGGGTAAAAGGAAGTTAGTTCTTCTGGCTACCTCTCTGGAAGAACATATTCTCCTTCCATCCACTGTAACTCCTTCCATGACATTAACTTAATTCAGCTGTTCATACTCTCATCGTCGATCCGATGGATGAGAAAGGTGATACAGATCATTAGAGCAACGATGATACCCAGATTCAACGGTTCGCTAGAGACTTCATTGAAGAAGAACTCAGGGCGGGGAGGGTGAAGCACCGAACTTGAAAGCATATCACCAAACTGGAGGCCCAATTGAGTTCAGATGTCTGTATTTCTCACCGCAAAACCACTGATGACGTTATCTGAAAGAACCAGGCAAACCTCAGCTTAGAAGACCCAATCCAGCGGCCCAATTGATCCAGCAATTCCATGTAGCACTCAGCTAAAGTTTTCATCAGGCACCAGATCAACCCTAGCCCCTGCTCATTGTCCATCATGTGTATGCCGAATCCGTTGCGATACTGAGAGGAGTAGCTATCTGGAGTCAGTAAAGCTTCGCTTGCAAGGCATCACAGGAAGCGGGGCGGATGGAGTATGTAGGATGAGAGGTACATTTTCACGAGTTAAGGTTGGCACTCAATACCACCATTGCCGTCCTCGACACAGTGTTGGCCATCGCAGCTACCAGCAAAGACGGTATTGCCGGTACCGTCGCAGACGAACTGGAGATTACGCATATATTAGCGGACAACTCGGACTTCATACAATCAAGGAATAGCGATGGTTCAAAGCAGCTAGGAAACTCACGAATTCATCGGTGGGGAAGCCAAGGAAACCAGCATCCGGGGCCGAGCACGAGTATGTGCCAGGAACGCAACGCTTCTCCAAGGTAACCGGAGAAGAGATTGTGAGAGCAGCGAATGCTCCGACCACTCCAACGACGATGGTTGAGAGATGCATAACTGACTTTGTTGAGTTGAGTCAAGAGTTGCTTCTTGTGTAGAAAGTTGAGATTGTAGTGGATCAAGCGTGTGTTGTCTGTTGAAAGAAAGAGAAGCAGACCTGAGCGCGAAGTGGGTTCTTTTTTAACAATTTCAGCGCTGGCTTGAGAGGGCAGAGCAGCACAAGGTGGGACTGAATCTAAAGGCTCATATTCGCAGCGGTACAATCTGTTGTAAAGTCTGTGAGGTGAATTTACTGCCGAAATGTGGTTGGTTCACATAAGTCTAGAAAACCTGGCAATGCAGTTAGATCAACAATTACAGTAACTTAGAGCTATTTGAAACTCAAAAAAATAACTAGCTAAAGGAAGCGGGGAACGTGAAAATTGAAGTTCTTGTGCATAGATGGATTTTAATTGACCAAGGGTCAATAGACATATAATTCAATCGTTGGATATGATTTTAGTAGCATGACCGACTCACTAATGCTGCAAAAGCATAAACGTTAGTGGGACCGGTTATCACAGCTACAGTTGAAGATCGAGAAAACGAATGGCAATAAAATTTGAAGAGCGTTGATACCGGTCAAAGTGGCGGTCGAGCTACCTTGTACCACTTGAATGCTCAGTTGCCGAAGCCCAGAGTCAGTGGAACTTTTCTGGGCACCAGGAAATGATCAAGTAAGCACTTAGGGTACTTGAAAGCCTGACGCCTCACACGTCGAATCTTGACCACGTAATCGGACAGATGACCATATATAAGATCTTTGGAGCATGAGCCTTGCTCAGAATTTGTGGAAACAATATTAAGTCAAAAGCTGTCCATAGTCACTTTGACACTGACTCTGGTAACCGAAGCCCAAATCTGTGCTAACAGCGGCTGAGTGCTCACAAGGTCATAGAGTTCCATATTGAGGCACATACCTAGGTGTCCAGAGCCGGACCTATATTTTGGATGTTCTTACTGTACTCAATAGCAGTATCATCATAGATGTGCGTTAGGTTAGCTCATAGGCTCAGCACATAGATTACCCTAGACCAGTGCGGGTTGTACTGGCCCTGGACCCATAATCTCTCCATGCGTCAGATCTATGGACTCTATATCCTCAGTATACGTCACGCCCTGCGTCAGGCAGTCTCGCTTATCGTCCTCCCTTTTGTAGTAAACAATGAGTATGATCGTGAGAGCCATAGATGCGGCATTTATAGCGAGTATTGTAGTTTGACCGAGATGTACTGAAGTGTGTCTTGGTTGCGGAAGCTCGGCGGTTCTTGAAATCGATTAGCGAGGCGAACCTTCACTCACCTAAAACAACCTAGCCAAAGATATTGTTCAAGGATTATGAATAAGTTCTCTCTACTCTAAAAATTTTTTGGGATGCGAGTCTGCCTAGATAGACATTTAAGCCATTGAGGAGGTCAGGGGATTAGCTCGAGCCAGGAAGCCGACCACGAACCCCTCTCGCTTAATTTACCCCTAAAGATCTTCCTGCCGCGGGTGACTCTCTTAACTTACTCTTAAAGGAACATTGAGAGACTCCCAAAGATTCTGAAACGGACCCTCATAAAAACAGAACCCACCCAAGTACCCATTCCTTACCCCGTTTTTGTGTGATCCATACACTAACAAATAGCTAAAGAGAGCTTCATTCAAGACATCAAAAAGTACATGGACTTAGCTAACCACATGTCCAAAAAATCAAGACCCTCATTGTACATCAGCCCATCGACATATCCGTCCCCAACAAACATTTTCGGCACACCTGGCGCTCTGTAACGTAAAATGAAAGGCACAAATCTATTTTCAAATATGCAAACAAAGTCCCCAGGTTCGATATTAGAAGGACCAAGGCCAATGCGCCCTGCGCTCGTCGAGAAAAAATGCCCGGCCAAGTTGGATATTTCCGAGAGTGTTCATATAATAGGAGCACTTCGCGCTGAGCTCAGTAACACGCTCATTTCGAGCCTTGGTTTGGACGTAGCGTTTCCATTCCTTCCAAATTTCCGTGCAATCCGGCTTGCTCTGTTTAGGTGCGCCATAGAATTCCAGAATCTTTTGCGAGATGAGAGTGCGAGAGTAAGCCACCAGAATGTCACCAAAAGTTGGATATATGTCTCGGGACAGCCTCAAGCACTTCTCTTCCCAATTCAACAGAACTCTAGCTCCATAGAGTGTTAACGGGAAGGGAACTCTATGCTCCTTAACTTTAGCCTCAATCATGTCAACCACAAAACCAGAACAGGCGATAGTATGAGAGTTGATAACACTAAAGAGTCTGTCTTTGAGTTCCTAGGGCTCTCCAAGACCTGCATGGTAGCCTGAACTGCTCCCATGCAGGCCTCCTAACGGCAAGTGTGGGCTTAGAGAGTTGAGGTTCGGGCACCAGGAGGGAAGTCCTTCTCAGTATAGACTTCAGCTGCTGTTTTAGAGTAGTCTACGACGATAGAATCTTGAACAGATTTTCGAATAAGTCCTAGGAACTCAAATACCTTGTCGGCGGGATTCGTGACATTCTTTTTCGAATTAATCTCAGTAGTTGGGGAATGAAGACTACAGCGCCGGGCGTCAAAGACATCCAGTTCCGACATGATTCGAATCCTGAAGGTTGAACAAAGCCTGTTGTGCTGTCCTCGTTCTCAGAATGCTCGTGGATCACGAGTCGAACGAGCCAGTGCTTGTACACCACTTTGGGTAGCTTCAAAACACGTCTTACGGCATTATTGTGGAACCATAACGGACTTCAATATAGTTAGCGAGTGTGACTTCTTGCAGCACCCAGAAGCGTTTGAACCGTGACCGAGTGAGTAATCTGGAAATGGCAGTCCAGATGTTGGACTTCGCATCTGGTAAACCAAGTTTTGCAAAGATAGCATCCATCCTTTCCGAGGGGTCCTGATGTGCGTTCCACAGTGCAAAGCTCGGGCCCGCTTTATCTAAGGCTGTTACAATCGTCGGTAACGCACCAGCGCCTTTTCTTCTATCGCTGAAGCCTCGCCTAGCTAGATAATCATAGTACTGGCTTGGCTAGAAATGTCCCTCATGAGCGGTATTTGGTGGTTCTTCTCCCCATCGGATTAACTGATGCAGAACGCATCGATCCAGAGCGGGAATTGAAATCTTTTGCATCCAATGATTGCAGTGTGCGGTACATATTTTCTTGAACCGAAAGACGACGGACGGACACTGGGAGGGTGTAACTTACGTCTGGGGAGCCCCAAGCGTAGGACAGGGCGGCATAATATGGTGCTTCTGAGATACGGTGAGCTTTTATAGTGACTGAGATTTTGGAGCAGCTCGTGTCGATGGCAGAGTCGGATGTGAAGTTTTGTTGGTAAGGGTCGAGTACGTGTACGGGTCTATTTGAGCAATGGGTCGAGAAGTGTCGGCAGAGGGCTTTGCGTATCCTTAATCTAGGTATAGGATTTGTAACATCTCCCATTGCCTTAAGGTAGTTTGGTATGCTGCTGCCTAAGGCGCCACAAAACGGTTTTTGTACAATTCCGTCTGCACAGGAGCCTCCGCTTCACATAACCAATCACCTAGCATACTCCCTTCAGCTGAAGTAGAAGCGGCGGAGATTCATATAATCCCAAGTTAATGTGATGAATCAACGCAAAATAAAGCATGGGCAAAAGAACAAATTGAATATCTGCCGAATACCAAGATACTAAGCTAAAGAAGGCCGAGTGTGTGGTTTAGGAAGCCCCTTAAGTATCCTGGACGCAAATCACGTGCTAAGCAGATGGGCCTCAGACTAGCTTCAAGAACTAGGCTATTAGACTTAACAAAAGGTCGAGTGAAATTTCACAACAATTTTAATAACTTCGATTGAGGGTTTTTGATCTGCCGGTGGAGAAGAAAAGGGGGAACCGAAGTGAAGAAAATTAAGCGACGCGCTCCCGGCGACCTGCGTACTGCGCGCTGCGATTCGTATTGTATGCTGAGAATTGCGCAATCATTACTACGTATACGCAGAATTGTTTTAATACTACTGCGCTGAGGGTTTCAAGTCTTTAAAAAATAGAGTTGCGCGAAAATGACGAGACCAATTGCATGATCGTGTTTTAAGTCGAAGACGCGTGCTTCAACCAAGAGCTCTAAGTGGAGGTCCTGTAGACCTATGTGTATGCACTTCAGTGCAGTACAAGAGCAAGGAGAGCTCTGTTTAAGCGGCAGGGGGGTAACACATCCAGAGACATTGGCCAACAGAATCCCTTTTAAGGCATGTCTATCCAGTACCCATATGCACCTCTTGTCAATTTCCACATGTAGTGCATCGAAATTGTGCATTCCCAAGTTCAGTGGCTTTTTCTATGCGACTCGACCCCTCCATTCGCTGCATGCACTGCGGTCAGCCTACCCGTCCGCCTCATTCTCTCTCTGGTGCCCAAATCAACCCGAGCCCCTCCCCCACCTCAATTACGCCCGGCTTTGGTTGTCCTCATGCATTTCACCTGACGATGCGCATTACACTTTCAAGTCCGTGTGCCCTCCCGCTCCATTCATTTGTCGGATGAATTTCCTGCATATCTCGAGCTTCAAATCAATTTGGCGCTTGGCTGTGAACAGCGCAAGGCCTCGCGTGCAGATGTCGTTTTTATGACGACCCTGGGCGTCGTCGGCCTACGATTTTGCTCAAGGAGCTGAGCTTTAGCTTGGAGGCTCTCGGTCTTTCAAAACTGTAGTTGCGTTTACTGAAAAGTTCGCGATTCGTGTGTGAACGTTCATCCGCACAGATTGATACGCATTGTAACCGTGGACACTGTCGACGAGCAATTGATCACTCAACTGCATTTCACCATTGATATTGGAGCTTTTGGAGCGCTGTTTGCAACGACGGGACCAAGCCTTGAGGCTTGTGTTTATAAGTTCTAGGAACAGAAAGTTGGCGGAGTAGAATAACACTCAACTGGACAACCCGGAGATGGCGACGAATGGGCACGCTGCAGATGGGAATGGGGCGGATGTTACTCTTCCTTGGAAGAATGGTGAGCCAGGAAAATTGACCGAGAATTGGCAGCCTGGGAACGGAGACCCTTCTTATACGAACGGACACAATGGGATACGGATGGTCTCGGTCTCTACTTTGATCGAGAATGCGAAAAAGACCAACGGCTGGGCTGGAAATGGATTGGATGTGAAGGACACTGCATCGGAGACGGGGAATGGTCCTGTTGAGGGCGAAGATCGCGCGAGAGGAACCAGTGACGAAAAAGGAGCTCACAGACTTGATGAATATGAAGTTGACTTTTCGTGAGTTCTTCGATGTTCATTTTATTCTGGTGCCTTTTTGACAGCAAGCTAGGAATACGAGAAGATTCGCAGTCCGTCGATGGAAAGATATTTTGAAAAGTACTTCTGCGAGACTTTTGGATTCCGGTGGGTTGAGCATAATGATCATTGTCGAGGTTTAGGCTGAAGAATAGCAGATCTCCAAATCGCAAGCCGATATCATGACTGGCAAGATCTTTCAAGCGAGATTCAGTTCAAAATCAATGACCCGGCATCAACTGATCTTGTGAAACGAAACATGGCCAAAATACAGCAAGTACCTACGGTTTTTGCGAATCTGTTCCACAACTTTTCTCAGCTCCTTGTCCCACTCGAGGTCAAATTCGATTTAGTGTGGGGACTTATCTATCTGAATTTGAAGGTAAGAGACAGAATGCTGCGGTACGGAAGAGCTTGTAGCTCTAATCGTATGATAGCTTTCGTACGCATCCCCAGACAGACTGAAGAAGACTGCGGACATACTTGTCAGGATCAAAAGAGTCATCGACCTCTTCAATCGATGTATTGATGCATGTGATGAAGACAACGAGAGTCGAATTGCAATGGTGGATTTTCTTGACCCCCTGACCATCATCCTGACCGACTCAATCAAATACCTACGCGACTGCTCCTCGGGTTTGTCATTCTTCGCCAAAATATTACTCACTGTTAACCATGAATATAGAAAAGGACGCTGACAAGGCATGGCCTGCTTTGAAAGAGAGCATTGACGACCAGATCTCTGCCTTGGATCAAACAGTGAAGCACGTGAATGATATCACCACCTTTTCAAAGGTCAACCAAGATCGTAAGGTTAAGAATATGTCTCTCCGTCATGCCCTGATCCCCGAGCCCGAAGAACATGGAACTTTCCCTAATCGAATCTTACCGTCCCGAGAAGAGAATCCCAGGTTTTATGGGCGAAAGAATGAACTTGACAGGATAACGGATTATCTTCGCCCCAAAGATGATCAATCTTTTCGCTCGTATACGATCTTCGGGCGAAGAGGCGTTGGAAAGACAGAGATCGCCCTCCAGTTTGCCCATACAAATCCTTGCGGCTTTGATGCGATATTCTGGATCCAATGCGAGACATCTGTGGCTATTCGCCAGAGCTTTACCAAAGTTGCGGTGTCTCTGAACTTACCAGGTGCTGACAGTGACGGTCATCACGAAGAAAATCTGCTCAAGGTTCAAGACTGGCTGAAACGAACTAGTGGGTTCTCAGATCTTGGTCTTTCATTCAGCCCAACACTAACCCGTGCATTTACGCAGAAAAACGATGGTTGCTTATATTTGATAATGCTGGTGTGTAGCAAAAGTTCCACACAATATCCAAATTACTGATGAAAATAGAGCGTGATCAAATTCTCCGTCAATACTGGCCTGTTGGAGGGACCGGTGCAATTCTCATCACCACTCGAAAATACTATAACTTTGCCAAAGATGTCCAGCGAAAAGGCGACACGATCAAGCCTTTCAGCGAAGCTCAGAGCTGGGATCTCCTCCTTCAGCTCCTGGGTGATGATTGGAAGAAGAGTGATCGAGAAAACGGCATACCTTCCACTGAGGTGACCGCAGCAAAGAATCTCCTAGGAAAATTGGACGGATTGGCATTGGCGATTCAGCAGGCGGCTCAACTGATCAAGGACCCTGATATTGGTGGTCCCACCATCGCAAAGACGTACGAAATGTTCGAAAAACGTCTCCGGACTCTTCCGGAGCGACATGGGAGCAAACGTTCAGCCTCTGAGAGATCCCTGGATACACTTTGGGACCTGATCTTTGATTCGTTGACGAGAAACGCGAGGCTTCTTCTTGGCGTCTTGGCTTGGCTGTCTCCTGGTACTGAATCTCTCACCTTAAGTATTTTTTTATTTAGAGCTGACTAGGGACAGATACAATCCAAGCCCAACTCTTTTTGCCGCGGAATCAAAAACCGTTGGATGGAATTCTCTCTTTCTGCAAGCAGGAAACTACCGATGGTCATCAGCAAGCGTCACTTTACAATCTTGTTACTCCATCGCCTGCATTCGAAAAAGCGATAAGAGAACTACTCACCAGGGACCTCATTAAACAGGTTGGACCGCGTTCCTACTCCATTCATCGAGTTGTTCAAGAGGCAGTGAACTCTCAAAACGTCGATGAGCTCCAAGACAGCTTTGAAACTGCAGCAAAATTAGTCTTCGAACAATTCCCTAATCGCCGCAAGAACGACAGTCTTTTCGACAGATGGAGCACATGTCAAGATTACATTCCACATGGCGTCCACATAAGCAGAAAGTACCAAGATTTTGCTACTTCAGGAAAGCTGAAAGGTTCCGAGGTAGTGGTTGAGCTGCTCAGCAACTGCGCATGGTATCTTGTTCTTGCATTTATCGCAACCTAGAGCTTCAGCTGACCAGTCTCTAGGTATCTTCACGAGCTTGGCGACTACGAGGTATCGGCAAAAATCCTGGATTCTGCAAAACTTGCATGCGATGACAAGATGAGTCTGGCGTACGCAGACCTGCGAAACACCTCTGGTTGCAGATGGTATGAGTTAAATCGACTTTCGGACAGCCGCAGAGCGTGGGAAGAGTGTATGGCAATTCGCAAGGAAGTCCTACCGCATAACGATATCGGAAGTAGGTTTCTCATCCCTACAAGAATCTACAGCCTCTGACAGATGCAGTTGCTGCAATATATAACAACCTTGGCAACCTCGAACTTGCCGTGGGAAATACCGAAGAGGCCACTGATTGTTTTGACCGGGCGACGCAGAGTAAGTAATTTCGGGAGCAAAATTTCCTGCTTCCACAACCTTGTTCGCGAGTCCTTCTCCCGACTTCGATCCCAGGACGGATATTATGGGAGTTTGAATCCAGCATTCCCGCTTCCTTTTAGTCTTTCATTTGTTTTGAGCAATTGCTGACTCCGAGATTTCCACAGTTTGGGTGGATGGCGGTGACGATACAGCTAGTCGTTTGGCGTTGACGTATCTTTGTGTTGGCCGCG
Source organism: Cairneyella variabilis (assembly GCA_001625345.1). Classification (NCBI taxonomy): domain Eukaryota; kingdom Fungi; phylum Ascomycota; class Leotiomycetes; order Helotiales; genus Cairneyella; species Cairneyella variabilis. The sequence continues at coordinate 12,613 of AYLM01001968.1, read as the reverse complement.
TAAAGATGCTTCAAGGGAACCTAGCTGAAGCTATGGAATTGACTGCATGGTCCGAAGACTTGTTCATCAGGACCACTGGAAGAGACAAAGGATTCATGGCTAAGTATGTTACCCCAGGATTATTACAACGGGGATTTGCTAATTCCTCGAAGCGTCCACTACGCATATGGCAACATCCATACCTTGCAAAACAATTTGGATGCAGCCTGGCGAGATTATGATGCGTGTCTCAAAATCTCCTTGCAAACCATGTCAATTCATCCCATCACCGCTGCGGCTTATTACTCACTTGGTCGCGTTGAATTCTTGATGGGCAATAATGATTCTGCTAGGTTAGTATATATCTAAATGATAATCATCGAAGTTAGCTTACATGAATCAGGATGTTCCTTGATAAGGCAAGGTCAATTTCAGAGTTGCGAAGTCCCACTCGTGATGACGGCCCCACTGCCAGGATCTTGTGGATGACTGCTGTGGTTCTGGAAAGTGATCCATACAATTCCCATGCTACAGAAGCAGAGGAGCTCCGGAAAAAGGCCGAAGTTGCCAGGCAGATTCTGCTTGCTGAAGGAGAAGGAGGTGAAGTCCCTCCAATTGACGAAAAGGACAGCGAGAAGAACGCGGAGAAGTATAGTTACGACTCATTGGTTCCTTTATTCTTCAGGTGATATGCGCTCTTTGGGTCATATAATGCTCTCAGATCTTGAAGTATAATTTGGGAAGGGGTGTTCATAGGATCATCAAAATACTATGCTAGGTTCACTGAGAGTTGAATATTGACTTCATTTTGTGTGAATCCAAAGCTATATAAATATTTCAAGTATCCACCCTAACAATCTAATCTCCTCAAATAGAAAGGTGGATGAGCTTTTGTTTTTAGGACGGTGGGCTTTGTTGCAGTTGCTGCTTGGCAAGTATGACCTGCCAGATCTGGAAAAGGAGGGAAACAACCATGAGAAAAATTGTGACGGAAGCGAAGAGCGTCAGAAGCTGCCAGATTGTTAGTACATAAATCAGAGAAGAGTAAGGCTCTAGAGTACTCACCTGATTGGTCCTAAGGGTGTACCATGCCGCGACATCACGGCGGTCATTCAGAAGTGACCGGACGTCCTGGGGTTGGTATTGTTTTATGAGTTGCTGGAGCTCGAGCAAGCGTTTGCCGAAGAAGGGGAACTCGGTATTGGGATCGTAGTAGTTCGCAGGCTCATTCGCATCAATCTCGTCAAATACCCGCCGAGCTTCTTCGTCGGTGCAGCTTCTCCCACAAAGAATAGCAAGCATAGGGTCGCAATCCCAGGTAGTCTCCCATGGTAACCGGCTTCGCTGCTCCTCCCACTGCGGAATCATTCGCGAGAACGCCTTCCACGATCGATCGTCTTGCCCGAAAAGTAATCGGTACGACAAAAGCACCTCTTCGAAAAGCTCATCCGTTGCCACATCAGGGGCTCTTGCATCCTCAGAGCTCCTGGCTACATGATCGTTCAGAAGTCTGGAGAAAACAATAAATCAATAAACCATCTTGTACCAAGCAGATGGTACCAGTACCCACCTTGAAAGAATGTTACTCCTTCTTTCAACGACCATCATTCTACAGAATGATGGAAATTGAAACAGTTTCAAAGTCTTCTTACCGCTGTCCAGCTCCAGATGGAGCGACAGTGAAGTCACCCATTCAATCTTCAGTCCGGCTAGACTTTGCAGGGTATTGAAACATACGTGCCCCACAAGTATCTGTTCAACTCCTCTGTTTCCGTGAAGGCCGTAATCCACGAGTTGATGAGGTTTCACTTCAGGGATTAAGTCACCAAATCTCCCCAGCAAGCTGTAGAAGGGAAGATCGATGTAATCAAACCCCTGCTTGAAATTATTGAACTTTCTAGTCACCAGAGCATTGGTATATCCACTGAAGCCGGTGGAGGTTTTCATGACTTCAAGTTTGTCTGCTTTGGGCCATGGTACGGCTTCATAGAGCATCGCTGCATCAAATGTCAGTCTTCAGGTAGAGTTTCGAGGATATGTTCGCATGTACTCAGCCATCCAATAGTCGCAAACACAAGTTGGTTTGGTATTGCTCGCTCCTCATCCAATTGTGGCTTCAACTTGTTGTCATTGTCCAATTCGTCCACAATATCGACCAGAGCAACGTCTTTTCTTGACTGTAGCAATTTGGCCACGGCGATGACAAATTTGTAAACGATGACCAAGTCTCCCGAGCTCGGGGTCGTCGAAGTGTCCTCTAGGCCTTCTAGAGCTGTCGCAAGTTTGTGCCAATGAGTTCTGAATTTTGCTTGAAGGTATTGCTCGTACCATTGACAACAGAGTTTGAGGGAGCCTTTGTCGGCGGATTCGCCTCCAATCATGAGGTCGATTAGTGACTGCTGGGCGTGTATTTCGTCTTTGGTCAACGGATTGCCATAGCCTGTGTAGAGTCAGTCTTTTTGCACTTCGGGAAAAGGATTTGATGTTCGGCCGCATACTAAACCCCGGCACTTCTTGCGAGATGGATCTCGAAATTGAACTCCTGGACCGAGTAGTATTTGATCTGCCAAAGCTCATACCTCTTACTATGGGTGTCGGACTCTGAACCAAGTCAGTTCGATCGGCCTACCTAAGCAGTATTACGGGTCAAGCGAGGTGACTTACAAGTGTCGCCGCCCAACTCGACGACCTCTGGTCCGTTTGAATCTTGCCAAGTTCAACGTCCTCTTCTGCCATCTTTTCGTATTACCGTGTGAGGGTAGTCAAGTTATGATGACACTCTTTCTGGCTCAACGCATGACCGTCCAAGAAATTGGAAATTTCCCAAAAAGCCAAAGAATTCCCAAATTCCGAAACTGGTAGGAGAAAGGAACGTGGTGAAAGTGACCGGCGGAGAGAATTTGCCTACTTTTCAGGGCACTCATCCGTGCTGCCTCTGGGAAGCATTCCGGCCCAACCAAGCGGTGGGTGAAAGGGAATGCGCACACACTCAGCCATTACACCGCAAAGCCTGATCGTGAGCCTACGCAAAGTGCTCGTGTAAACTTGCCGAAAAGTGCTTCTACTTGTGCATGTTGTGTTGGGGGTGCCATGCGGGGGTTCATGCACGGCTTGCAGCCTCGTTATCGAATCCAATGGCACCACACCATCCTCGATTCCTCACATGTATTTGCATATGGGCTGAATCGCGGAATAGAGGATGAATTATGAATTCGGCTCTGTGCATACTACTATTGTTGGCAGCTGACTGATCGGCGCATTTCTGATTTCCTGCTTGAAACTGATACAGTAGACATGTGAGACCTCCCATACTCACACCCAAAACACAGCCTGATCTGTCGCACAGCCGACAGATGAGCCGCACGCAATTCCGCAGTCCGCAGTCACGGCCCTCATCAAAGTTTTCTGATCGGGGAGACCTGACGAGATTGCAAGTTTGAAGTACCCCAAGTTGGTGATAGGTGGCAAAAGTTCTGTAGATTTGAAGACTAAGCAAACCAGTGTAGTGGCTATCTCATATACCAAATTCCAAGTTCGTGGGCCTTGACTGTTTCCAAAGCTGGCCACGATGCTTCGTTCACTATCCCATGCTGCATCTCCAAACCTCGAACCTTTAAATAAAATTGTACCCATGCTGAGAAGTAGTGTGCGTCCGAAATGAATGTATCAATATCCCCCAAGGTTATTGCTCCCTTTCAAGAACCAGTCAGCGGAGGTTGCTATGAAGCCGTTCGAGCCCACCATTGATTGTTAAAACGAGCATCGATAAAAAGCAGAGCCAAGGGACGTACTTCGTCCAATTTTTGTACACTTGAAAGAACGCAGCATTCGCCCAAGACTCAAGCTTGAGAGGTTTCATGAGACATGCGACGCGAGGGACATGGCAGTTATGTCATCCCAATAAATAGAAGTAGACTCATGCATTTTGAATATCCGAAGATGAAGGTCGATGAGAGGGAGATGACATACCATAAACACAGATTTTAGGACATGCAACCAAAAGTTTTCCGTCAGGTGACGGCTCTCCAGGACCTTTCCATACTCTCTTCCAAGGCTGCACTTTCTCTGCTGGTTTCGGAAATCCACCAAGCGACACGGAACTGAAAAACGATGCGACTGGCTCTTCCAACGGTTTCAACAATGGTGACGGGCTACGACTTGATGAAGTCGAGCTTGAATCCGTAGGTGACGGAGAGGCTGCTCGTGCCTAGATCTGGATCAGCATTGATCAAAGGTAGGTCGTTGATGGATCAAACCTCAGAAACATTTTCCTCATCTCTTTGAAGCTCATGCTGAGCAATGTGTTTCAATCCATTATTCGTCTCACCTGTCTTTAACTCCTTGGGTGAGGAATTTGAAGCCATGTTGATGATGTAGCTCTGAATGATATCGATTTGATTTGAACCTCGCGAAGAAGCACGCGCTAGTACTACAAGGCAACAGCCCGGGGAACGTCAGTGAGCGGACGAGTCAGCGAACGAATACCCTTCCAAGTCTCTTGCAGAATGTGTGTATACCGCAAACTTACAATAAAAGAGGTGGTTCGTTGAAGACAGCCAGGGAACTCGAGATGCAGAGTGAGAAAGACGCCCGAGGGAAAGCCTGCTCAGAAGGGGGCTTTCAATTCGCAGAGATCGCTTATTGATGAAGAGGTGCCGACCAACGTGGGGTCATGCGTCCTGCCTGGACGGGCAGGTCAGAAAAAGCGGCGCGGATAAGGCAGTCCCCACCTTGAAGTCCACTCTCCTCGGGCTCTTACACATCGTGTTTTGCGAGGCGAATCCCGACCTGACTGCCTTAGCCTGCCTTTCAGATCATTCGGCCAGCTCTGTTCCTCATACAATCTCTGGCACAAAACTTGACCATAGCCATCTCCACAAATTTGTCCACCATGCCTAATATTTACACATCACTTGAGTATGTTTATCGAGATTCCTCGCTTACAGATTGTGTGGGTTGTGTGGCTGACGGGCTAGAGATACCTACAGGATCTTCCCCTCTACGAAGAAGAGAAGCCGTACTGGTGTCTGCTGTCACCGCAGGACTGCCACGATCCCGACTCAGAACGGCTTGACAATTTAGAATTTGAGTCTCGTGACAACATAGAAATTAAGGACATCCGTCCCTTCAAAGACAACGTCGAGCTCAAAGAATATGGCTTCCAGGTCTTGTCGCACACCTCTGCAGTTTCTGAATTCACATCAGTCGACGATGTTCAAGCATACAAATTGGAGACGGAACGAATGCTTCGAGACTCCCTGAGTGCAACTTTCGTCAAGTGTTACGATCTCATTCTTCGAAAGAACGTTCCCTTCCATCGAAGTCAATTTGATCTGAATGACCAACTACACACTGAGGGTCCTGCCCGTGGAGCTCACAATGGTAAGTTACGTCTTGTAATAAAGCTGTGGAAATATCGGGAGATGAGAGTAGCTCACTGGTGGTAGATATCACTTACGCTTCAGGCCCTGTGGTTATCGACAGGTACCTTTCTCAGGATGAAAAAGCTACCTATTTAAAAAAGGGATATCGCGTCCGAATCGTAAAGTGAGTACATTTTCCTAGGTGGCTACCAGCGGAGTAACATACTCATCGGGTTATTTTCGCTAGTACCTGGCGTAGCCTCCTTCCTATCTTGGAAGACCGACCACTGGCACTCTGTGACAGCCGTTCAGTCCACCCATCAGACCTAGTTGCGTCTGACCGCATCATACCAGATAGAGTTGGAGAGGTCTACTATCTCAAGTATAATCCAAAACATGAATGGTGGGATGACCCTATCCCTGCTAGCCCGCCGCTCGTGACTGACTGCAGCACAAATAGGTACTGGCTTTCGGGTCAAACAAACGCTGAGCCTTATGTATTCGTCATGTACGATACGCAAGAGTAAGGCTCTTTGATTCTCCGCTTCTCTTACCCAATTTGTTTCACCTCATGTAGTTCCCTTGCTCCAAAGCTCGACTAAACGAGCAAGATCTACTCCCTTCCTACAGATGTACTCTTGATACTTCCTAGGAAAGGAAATTACTAACTCCCTGTTTGTTTAGTGGTGACCATGCTAGATGTACGTTGAATTAGCCTACCTACTTGCCTAAAAGTTGACCCACTTGGCCTACAATCTGACCCACTTGGCAGTCTGCCCTCATGTTTCCTTCGACCCCTGTATCTCAATCGGGGCACCGCCGAGGCAGTCCGTGGAGACCCGCTCTGTTGTGATCACAGAAGAGTGATTCATAAGGTCAATACTGTGAATTGATTTGGATGGTCTGCCGGGTTTGTGAGTGAATACTTCCACCTCTTCGGATACGATTAAACGAGTCTACGGACAATGGGCACGTTAGATACTGTATAATGCCTTGAACTATACCGGGTTCAGCTGTTCTATGAAACCTGAGAGATAAGGGACAGACATCCTTCTGGAGTTTGGCGCATAATTCTTCACGAACATTGGTAGCTATGGCGATGCCGTCACGTGCTCACCGAACTTGACCGGTTTTAATTCTTCTGGCATAGCAGATATAATGATGCAGACATTGTAGACCATTCTGCAAGGCAGAACCAGAGCCCAAAACCGAGCAACTATTCCGTTGAGTGAACAAGTGGGGACAGCCTAACGGTGGTCTCTGATATCTCCAACCCTGTATTTTTCTTTTTGTATTGTCTGGAGCGGATTTTGAATAAAGTGGATTTCCCGAGTAGCACTCGGCTCACAATCATAGAGGTGCCGATTTTCTTCTTAATGAAGAGTAATGCATGAGAGTTTGCGGAGTCTTGATATGCCCTTAAGTCAGCCTCGCAAGGCTGTGCTGCTCTTTCGGCCAAGCACAGCCGCGGTTGGGTATCGATTGTCTCTCCCCATCGGATGGCAATTCAATGACATTGCCACCAATACCGACATAAATTTGTTCAACGCCTTGTAAGTACATGAAGGTCTATCACATTTACTTGTTGTTGCCTCCAATTTTCGAAGTTCCTCGACTTCAGACTGAACTGAAATCGGAATTTTTTGTGGCTTGGTGAAATACGCCTAGGTCCGTGGGCTTTCTCGTGCCCTAGCCGACACCGGGGAATGCAAACCGGTCAGCCAAGCGAGTCGATCACACTCTTTTGTTCAATTTGAGCGTTATTTACTCGAAATATTCGAATTGGCAGGTCCGATTGGCAGCTTTAGTTCGCCTCTCCTACAAAGAATTGAGAAGTGGTCTCGTTAACTTCTCAAGTTCTTCGGATGCCGCTCATCACATATTTAAAGGGCGTTCAGCTTTCATCCAAGATGAGGGTATCAACACTGCCAACATCTCAGAAGCTCGAGTCCGATATAATGGATAATGTTTTATACTCGTCACTCAACCCTGAAGTCCTCATGGACTATGGATCTTTGCGATGTTCTACAGACATCGAATTGCCTGAAAGCGAGGATTCGAAAGAGGAGTACCAAAGCTCTGTGTTCTCATGGCCAGAATACTGTGCATTTTTTGCTATGGGGATATCAATGATGTGGACATGGTGAGAACATCTGACTCTGATGTTGATTTAGCTTGCCAGGTTGGCTGACATTGTACGTGCGCCACCAAGGTCAATGATTCTTCAAGCAGTACCATACTTCCAGCGACGATTCAAATCGAATGTGTGGATCCTGAAATACTTTCAATCCTTCAACCTCGTCGTCTTCGCTTTCACCATCCTAGCTGCCACGCTCATTCTAGCCAGGTCGAAGGCGGATGCCTTTTACACGAGGCGACTCAAAGCCTCCTTTCTGGTGTATATCCTTGTGTCCAGTCTCTTGACAATATCTACAATTGGACCCCTGGCCGTTGATGCAGAGATATACTCCCCATTCCTTCTGCTGATGGTCTTCATAACCGCGATAGCCAATGCTCTCAGTCAGAACGCGGCGTTTGCATTTGCGGCTGGATTTGGACGTACAGAATATGCACCAGCAATTCTGACTGGAGAAGCTTTGGCTGGTCTTCTCCCATCCGTCGTTGGTGAGTAAAACCGCTAACGAGGATTTCTCTCGCTAACGTGACATAGAAATTGTATCTGCTCTCTTGTTTCCTTCCTCTTATTTTGATTCCGACGAAACGGACCACACTTCGCTCACAACATTCCTCTACTTTTCCCTCGGAGTTGCCTTTGGTATTGCGTCTCTATATTCTCTGATATATCTAGAGCAACAGCGCCGCAGCCAAAATTCGCACTACTGTCCTGAGACACCTCTCGCACACTTCAAGGTACAGGCATTATGGAAGAAGCTGTATTGGCCTGCAAGCGCCAACTTTATGTGTTTGTGCATCTCTGCAGTTACCTCGGTATTCGCCTCCAAGATCCTGTCTGTGATTCCTGAGGACACTGCCCCGACCTTACTTCGGCCCGAGGCTTTCATTCCGCTAGCAATTGTGCTGTGGAATATTGGAGACCTGCTTGGCTCCATGCTTGCAGTGTTTTCTGTGGGTCTGACTCGGAGACCATACATCCTGTTCTTCCTCTCGCTTGCCCGAATTTGTTTTGTCCCACTGTTTCTGATGTGCAACATTGATGGCAGAGGCTCAGTGGCGGGTGATTGGTTCTACCTGATCGTGGTCCAGTTCCTGTTCGGACTAACACACGGCTGGCTCTCTGGTACCAGCATGATGGGTGTACCTAATTGGGTTGAAATCGAGGGAAGAGAGGCAGCCGGTGCGTTCATGGGGATGAGCCTTGTGCTTGGCTTAGTCGCAGGGAGCTTTTTGGGCCTCCTCGCAGCCCATGTGTAGGAGGCTCGCATGACCCTTCGCGGCTTTTTAGAACCACCCAAACGGTCCTGCCCTTTCAGAGTTTAGGCCAAATTACAACCCACGTTTGAGATCGTTGCAATTAGTATGGAACATCAAACGACCGTTAGCATGATGGAAACGTTCCGGCACATCCGAACGACTGTCATGAAATCTACGGGATCCAATCCAAACCTTTGAGATTTCTCAAAGTCCAACACCTCTACTCTTACACTACTAAGCCCACTCCTACGTGTTGAGTGAGCATTTTCTCGGTTTCCAGGTCTTGGGTTGCTCACTTCACTCAATCGCTCGAGCGCAGCGTAGAACCTCACTCGATACTCGACACCCAGATATTGCAAATACGTTGTACAAATAGCTTTATAGACAGCAATGGATTCTAGCGTTACAATATAGTAGACAAAAGCATTAAATTTATTTGCTTTCACGGGTTCATTCATAGATTAGGCTCTCGCGATCGTATCACAAACACACGAAGAAGATTGCTACATCATGTGGAGGCGCGGTGCTTCCAAAACACTCTGCTTTACCATTTCCCTCTGTTCTATGAGACCGCCAGAAAAGTTGCAAACCTGAATCGAAAAGAACTTCTAAAGACCTACTTTCGATAGAGACTGGTCCTACACTTGCCAACAGTGACAACTAAAACCCAACGCAGAACCATTCACAATGATATCCATTCTACGATCTAGATTTAAATTATTCGTACATGCCTAAGAAGCAGAGAAATGGCAATCTAGCAGAAGATAAAAGTATGATCTGACGTATTAAATCCACTTCCAACTTTTGAGCCAGTTCCTTGCCATTTCAAGGCATTCTGACCCCTCTTTCTGTTCGCCGCAGGACTGCAAATCTTCATCTTCATGGCTGTTCACTTTATCGGATTGCCTTGGATGTATAACGTTAATTGACGCGCTGACCCCTTCAAGATGACCGCTTTTGGTCCTATGGCGAAGGGCAAAAGGCATCTCGCTCAACCCCGACACTTCGCTACAAGCGGCATCAAAGTAGAGAGCCCCGTTAAGATCACCTTACTTCTCAAAGGAAAACAAAATACGCATTATTCGTACCATGTCGGAATTCGCCAATCAAACCCGAGGAAATACTTGTAAGTTTTATAGCCGGCTACGAATATGATTGGCACTAAAATGTTATGAAGTTAGTGGATAAAGTTTCCGCTTGTTTGGATTGCCACGAGCACATCCCGCTCGACGTGCGTCACGCAATGATGAACAAATATCGAGGTCCCGAGGACCCGAACTTCAAGCTCGTGTCCGGCAGAATCAAGGATGTGGTGGATAAGATCCTCACCGATCGATTATTGACACTCGAGGAGCAAAAGTGTATGCAGGCACTTTCTTTCCCTACCAGGATCAAAAAGATGTGAACCCAGAACGGGTGGACGGGACGTACGAATGGTTCCTCCACCACGCAAAGTTTCTTGCATGGCGCCGAGGAACCGCGGCAAATCTTCTCTGGGTTACCGCAAACCCAGGGTGCGGCAAATCAGTTCTCTCCAAGGCCTTAGTGGATGAGGGATTGCTCCATTCCGAGAATCTAGACACGAAGACGACATCAGTATGCTACTTCTTCTTCAAAGACGATGCAGAGCGCGGGAGCGGGGAAAATGCACTTCGCTCTATACTTCATCAGCTGTTTAGGCAGAAGCCATGGCTCATTCGACATATAATATCAGATTACCAGATTTACAAGCGGAAGATTCCTTTCGGAACGTTATGGGATATTCTAATCAAGGCTGTCGCAGACACGAATGCTGGCCCTGTGATATGCGTCTTCGATGCGCTTGACGAATGCGAACCGTCGAGGAGAACGCCCTTGATCAGATATATTAGCAGAGTCCATCGCGCCTCAAATACGACTAGCTCGAAAGTCAAGTTCATTGTCACTAGCCGGCCATACCACGAACTGGAGACGGATTTTGAAGTTGACGATTTGCCATTAATCCGCCTCGAGGGAAATGAAATGTCAGAAACTATTGGCAAAGAGGTTAACCTTGTGATTGGCCATGAGATTTCCCGCATTAGCAACGCCCGCCAACCTCCACTTGACGACAAAACCCAGGCCAGTCTCATGCAGCATCTTCAAAAACAGAATAACCGAACCTATCTCTGGGTGTATTTGATGCTCTAAGAGTTTTCAAGATCACTCGAGTCAACGGAACGGAAGTTGATAGAACTTCTGAAAACAATACCCCATTCTATTAACGAAGCATATGAGAAGATCCTGAACAGAGCCGAGGACCCAAGCCAAGCCAAAAGGGTGTTACGCCTTGTTCTGGCAGCGGAAAGACCGCTGACTTTGAATGAGATGAACATTGCTCTCGAGATACTGAACATGAAAGAAAGCGGCAAGAAGTGTACCTCGGAGGACGACCTTGAGTTAGACAAAGAGGAAGCATTTCGAAAGAAGATCGAAAATCTCTGCGGTCTGTTTGTCAGCATTGTTGATCAAAAGATATACCTGATTCACCAAACGGCTAAAGAGTTTCTTACTAACAACAGCGGCAACACCAGCCTTTGGAATCCTTCGTGTTGGAAGCATACATTTACGCTAGAGGCCTCGCATTTAGAGGCGTTAAAAGCGTGTCTGTGGTACCTTCAACTTGAATTTCGAGGCAGTGTACTTGATCCTCGAAAGAACGTTCCGTCTTCTCTGCTTGCTCAAGATCACCCTCTCTCATACGCATCAATAAATTGGACATTCCACTTCCAACAAGCTGGAAGGAAAGCTGACAAAAGGCTAGGAGGGGATGCGCTCCAACTCTGCAATACTATGTCCCAGAGGTTCTTATTATGGTTTCGGGTACTTAAATCTCAGCGATATAACCCTCTGCAAGAAAGAGGGAGCAGTGATTTGATAGTTGCATGTTATTTTGGTCTTACAACCGCTGTACAACTTCTAGTCGAGGGGAAGTCTAATGTCGACGCCAAAGCCGAGGATAGCGAGCACGGTCGGACGCCGCTCTCGTGGGCTGCTACGAACGGGCATAAGGCAGTTGTTAAGCTGCTGCTCGACACTGGTAAGGTCGACGTCGACGCTAAGGATAACAAGTACGGCCAGACGCCGCTCTTATTGGCTGCTAAGAATGGGTATGAGGCAGTTACGAAGCTGCTGCTCGACACTAGCAAGGTCGACGTCGATGCTAAGGATAAGTACGGCCAGACGCCGCTCTTATTGGCTGCTAAGAATGGGCATGGGGCAGTTGTGAAGCTGCTGCTCGAAACTAGTAAGGTCGATGTCGACGCTAAGGATAGCGAGAATGGTCGGACGCCGCTCTCCTGGGCTGCTGGGAATGGGCATGAGGCAGTTGTTAAGCTGCTGCTCGACACTGGTAAGGTCGACGTCGACACTAAGGATAGCGAGTACGGCCAGACGCTGCTCTCGTGGGCTGCTAAGAATGGGCATGAGGCAGTTGTTAAGCTACTTAGTTCTATTACTTAAACTCAATTATTATATACTTAATTTATCTGCTATTTATTCTTTTATTCCTTTATATTATATATGTATAATAACTTTGCTAGAGAGGGGCTTGGGGGAGCTAATGCTTATATAGGGTAGGTGAGACATATAGGTACTTCCTACCTGTAACACTAGCCCTTAGATCGGGCTAAGGGAGAATGATAAAGGGTTACACAACTCATAGTATCACATGACTTACACGTACGCCGTGAGTCTAGCTGCCGGCGACCCCGGAAGGGCATATATAGCGTCAGTATTGCCGAAACGGTGAGGTCTATACGGCCTATATAGGTGTAGTCCTTGCCGTATATAGTCGGCAAGCTTGAGCTTCGGAAAAAAGCTGTAATGAGGCTGCACCCAGCTATAGATTCAAGGTAATT